>JAGDQP010021647.1:3800-26510 GCA_022664845.1 Lepisma saccharinum | reverse complement strand
AATCCATGGAGTTTTCCGCGCCATGCGAATCACCCCGGATCATGACGAAGCTGATCTCACCAGCGCCCAAGCTAGAGGAGGCCAATGACTTGGATACACCCGAGCTACATCTTCAGCAAGTGATCATGGACGATGTAGTACCACTACTCGAAAAGAAGGTCGAAGAGGCAAGATTGCCCTCCACGGTAGAAGGACAACAACTCATGGAAGTTCTCCTGGGTCATAAAGATACCTTCTCGGAAAGACCAGGAATATGCCGAGTGTACAAACACTCTATAGAAGTGAACACAGAAAAGCCCATCGTTTCGAAAATTTATCCTATAGCTCTTTCTCATCGAGCAGAAGTGCGACGACAGCTACAACAGATGTAGGAATGGAACATTGTTAGACCTTCCTCATCTTGCTACCTGAATCCATTGTTAGTGGTGAACAAGACGGACAAATCTCTGAGGATTTCCATCGATTTTAGACTTTTGAATTCCAAAACAAAATTGTATCGAACAAAGCCGTTAGAAGTTCAGGAAATTCTGCAAAAGTTCCACGGAGTGAAGTGCTTTGCTCAGATTGACTTGACTCGATTCTTGAGTGACTATTTTATGTGTGCTAGTATACCTTTCTCATGTGTGCGAATATCATTTTGTGATTTTGATATGTCTTAGTGTTTTGCATTTTCTTTTGAATCTGTCATGTTTTGAATTTTCTCTAGAGATAGTGCGATCTAGTCAGCGAATCCACTATTGGGATGATCCAACGTTCCCGTTAAACAGGAACCTTGGACACATCTTAGGTGGGGGGTAGTTATGACAATCGCAACTAACTCTCCTTCGTTTTTTTTAATTTTTATCTGATTTGTGCCTTTATGTCATATTTTTTTAAATATCATTTTTATTTTTTTAATTGCAATGGGAAAATAAACAAACCTTGTGAAACCACTACTGCTTTGCTTAGTCTTCCCATGAGAAAAATACTTTCGGCCACAACAGACAACTTTTGTCTCTTTGTATCTTCCCACTTACCAGCACCCAGCAAGAAGATGAACCAGCGGGGAGTAACTCATTAGACTTTTCTTTGGACCTAAGCAGGAAGGATAATTCCATTCAATGTGGTACGTTTCAACCCATATCCAGACTGATGGTCTCTCGTACTGCGATTTCAAGACGTGGGAAAGCACATCACAGCAGAAATACGGAGACAAGAGAGGTGATAAACACACACACAGAGAAGAACAATTAACGCCAACCGAAGTTTAGAGATTGAAAACGCGCGAATCCGTCAACGAATGATATGACAGTCTTCAAATTCGAGGAGGATACAGAATGATGGAGAAAGTGTGGGAAAGGAACACCAGCGAACTCCGAAATGAACAGCCCATCGGGAGACCGATTTTGACTTTTACGAAGGACACATCGTAATTGACTTAACAAACATATCACACTTCTTATTCACGTGACTATTTTGGAATAGTGTTGTTTCTAATTGCATAATGAGAGGCTAGGCACTCTTAAAGCACGTGAGAGACCTTCTAGGATTGTTGTCAACGATAATTTTAATCTGGACTTGGAAAGTGTTGTGAAAGTGCTTCAATCATGGAAAAATTTCGGTACACCAGGAGCAAAAACTTTACCACCCGAGAATGGAAGCTGTGTTTATTCATCGATCTCCGCATCAATACAAGACCAATGGAGGGTTGCAACAGCACCGACATTAGACAGTCAGGTGTGAGGAGACGGCGACCTAAAGGTAGGAGATTTCCTTGTTTCTGGCCTCGTCAACAATTTGGGAAATCAGCTGATTCAGGACGTAAAACCTCAAACTTACTTCGGTAATGTTTTTTTAAAAGAGGACACTCCTCTCCGAACACTTTTGTCCTTTATTTGCTTGCCACCCCGTTACATTTTCAAAAAAAAAAGAGAGAAAATAAGTGACACAGACGTTAACATACCTGATATTTAATCGTCATCCTTGGCCATTATATGAACTTTTTTTTTAAGAGAACGGAACTTTGATTTTGTACAATCCGGAACATTTGTTTGTGTTAGAAGTAACTTAAAACAAGAGAAAAGAACAAGAATTTTTTTTACTAACAAATTGTCTCTAACTAGTCAAGAACATTTCTTTTTATCCTTATATATATATATTTTAATGTAAATTCAACGGTACTTTCAGTGAGACGTCGATTGTCGTTTGAGCGCTAACTGAGTGCTGTATTTAAACACATTAGAAATCATAAATACTTGGCTTTTGCTACTGCAAAGCATTCTCTACCGAATTTCGTGTTGATCGTATTTAAGTATTCGTTTAGTGTTTTTGTCAACTGTTCAATTTATATCAATATAATTAGGATATATTTCAACGAAGTAGTCTACATCGTATGTGTGTGACTAGCGTATTATTTTATCTTTTGGGTACACGGACACAAAACTTGCCAAAAATGCAGTGTCATTTTACAACTTGCTTCAGTCGTTTGAAGAGCTCGACAAGATGTACTCGCATCCTGTGAAAGTTTGAGTTTTCTATGCGATTCGTTGGCTTATTTTTTTGGGTGCAAATTTCCATTTTCCTATTCTTGATCCTCTCCATTCATTGCCTTAAAGCCCTGGAATCCGTTTCGAGGGAATGTTTGGAGAGTACCTTACTATTAGTATCCTAGCGTCACCTTTCCTTATCCAAATTACCACGAGCTATCCTTTTTCAAGTGTTATGATTGTGGAGGCCACCTTTCAGGTTTGCCAAAACAAAAGCAACATATTTCGGGTAATGAGTTATTGACTCTTTCGGGAACCAATAACCCATTTCCTTAAGGTCCAGCATCCTGACCCGGGGAACAGTCACCCGACCTCAGTGTCCAAAACCTGAACCTCTCGTAGTTGCGTTGGAAACCCTTACAATTTGAATCTATATTAAGGCCTTTAGACAACTTTGGCTCAGGCCGTATGTATGATGATGGGATGAATTGGTGAAATGATTGAGCGCTCTGCCAACTGAGCCACCGTGGCCAGTTGGCAGTACTCATCATTGACGTAGTTAACAACAAAGGTTTTCCATGTAGGTGATATTAGGAGTTTCATCCGCTAATGCAGAAAATTATTCAGCTGCATTTAGTCAGAAAAAATATTCCTTAATTGAAACAAGATCGCAAATTTCATATAATTGATTTTAATTGTTTGATTCTTCTCCCGTTATAGCCGACCGAGGCAGTCATGTGGTCTGAGGCATTAAGGCCAGCATCTACAAGGTTGTGGGTTTGAATCCTGCCTGAGGCATGGATATTTGTGACTTTTAACAAGCGTTGCACGCGTATAATTCTGACGGGCAGAAATCAAAAGTTAACATGACCCATAGAAAATAAAGTTTGGAGTCGCCGTGGCTCAGGCGGTAGCGCGTCTGGCTACTAATGGGACAGCCCGGATTCAAATCCGGCCAGTGCGCTGGAGACTTTTTTCGCAGTGTTCCCTTACCTGGCGCTCTAAGGTGCACTCAGTCTCCTATTAAATTGAGTACCAGAGTGTCCTTGGTATTCCTGAGCACCTTGGGAAGGCAAAGGCTGTCAAGCGTGGGACTGACCACCCCAACTCACTTCGTACCGTAGGTCAAGAAAATATGGAGCGCTACTTCCACATCACCCATGTGCCGTTCACGGTGCGTGCGTATCGCACAGGGGGATAGCTTTACATAGAAAATAAGGTTTACCAAAAGTTTATCTTCTCCCATTATGATCTGAAAGATCGCATTAGATCTCACATTGAGACATATTAAGAGCGGCACGAAACTTTCCAATGTGTGTAATTTTAATTTATAATTCATATCTACCGTAAAGAGGACACCTGTTTAAATTATTTCTTTTCTACAATGTTTCAACCGTAGAAATGTTTCAAATTCAAAATTTTCACCGTTCTACCCTCGTTGAGACTATCATTGCAGGAATTACTACATTCTTCATTACTGTCTAGAATTTTTTTTTTTACCGGCGCTATCGACATAACTGTCAAAGAATTTTAATTTTACTGGTTTTTCTGAAGGTTATTTACCACATCTACCTAAATGTGAAACTACAACGCAGAATGAACAATACGATCCTTGTCTGTTTATGAATAAACTTACAATTATATCGAGACGGGTGTAAGAAGCTATAGTGCTGGTACCAGATTTACAATCAATTTTATATTTTACCCAACAATTTATATGTTTCCAAACATAACTTAATTCTTTTCTTGTGGAAATACTCTCCTTCCATGTTCATAAAGTATAGTCAAAGGGGGGGGGGATATATCCCCCCTTACCTACGCCACTGCTTCAGTTGTAATGACTTTCAGCTTTACGTCTAGAGGTCTGTTACCCAAATGAATTGAACATCATTTTAATATTGTAACATAATAGCGCCCTTTTTCTTTTACTATTATAACTAGTGAGAAAACAGAAAAGTAGTTCCATATTATCGCTTTGTCATGTTGGTTGCACTAGACAGCAAGGTTCAAAATTATGTACTATGTCATTTTTTTCTTTCTTCTCTTCCTTTACAATACTCCTTTCAACCATAACTTCATAGTGATTTAAGTGCAAGACTTTTGAATTCTGTAGCTATCAGTTATTGAACCTCCTTTCCTGCTATAAAGGTAATTAAACTATAATGTATAAGGGGTTAACCGAGCAACCATAGTTCAGATTGTAGAACCTCTCTTAGTGCCTGTCATAAGCAATTTGTCCTTTGCAGGCAGTAATTTCAGTCACTCTTGTCTTACTTGCATTTCTGACCTTCTTTCGGCGCCCTCTTTCGCCCCTCTTAATTGCAGCCCTGATGAAAACCCACTAGCTGTAAGGTGTACTAACAATGTACAGACGCATACACAAACAGATAAATGGTGTTGTTCTATATACTAATCAAACAGATAGCGGAAGGCGTATACATAATGTACACACTGTGCATACACATCCATACCTTAAAGCGGATAATTTTGCGAAAAAGATCGAAGTGCACCGTGGTGTATGATTCTGAAATGAAAATCGGATTTTCTATTTATATGGAGGTATTCTGAATGTTTCAGCGTATTTCCAAGTGACTGAGATATGGCTAGAGCAGAATGTTTAGTTTAACGGTAAGCTTCGAAGTTATCACAGAAATTTGTATTGTTTTGTACCAATTTTACTTCTGTTTCTAAATATTTTGTTTATATTCGGTAACTTATAAATTATTTGGAAAGGATTGCAAATATTATTCCAACTTTTTTGCTTGGTAGAATTTAATATATTCTGTGAATTATTTATCATGTTTTACATGATTTTACATGACATTACATGAATCTGTTTATTTTACATGTATTTCAGAAGAAATTGAAAATTGAAGAAACCAAACTTTTTTAAATTAAGGTTTATCGATTCAAAATTGAACACATTTCCTTTGGCAAGAGATTTTGAAGAATCATTAGGTTTCCGCGGGCAGTAAAGTGATCGGAGTTAGCCTACCAGAAAAGCAGTTGTGTATATTAAAGGTAATTAATAAATCTAACAGCAAGATAGAAGTGACTTTTGCATCTTATATTTGTTCAGAGCTCTTCGAATATATAAAAGATGCTTCAAAAATTCATTAAGTCACTTTCAAAATGGAAACCAAACTTGGTGGTCAGATTAAAAACTCATGATTTCCAGTGAAACTTCAGAGTTTTGAGACACATCTAGAATAATGTCAAAAGTGTAACACACATGATTTTTTTTCTTTTGACGCGGGGTTCGGTTGCAAATTCGGTGAAGCTTATTAAATATACTGGTTCGGAATAATTTGTAATCAGGGATTCTGCCAGGATTTTCAGATTGTGGTGTGTATAGTCAAAATTGGGAGGATGGACTAGAGTTTTGCACGATTTATATCAACTTTTGTCCGCAAAATGTTAAAGTTCGGGGTAGTCTCCAGAATCTCGGGTTCACACCCCCATAGGGACCAGGGTCTGGTGGAATCACTGATTGTAACAAAGCCAGTAGATACCATAGGCCATGCCTTCTATTGCAGACTACGAATGCAAAGTGAACATAAAAAGAAAATAAATAAATGATAATTTTTCTGCTTAATTTCTATCAGAAAGAGCCAAGATTATAAATTCAAACTGTATGAAAATGAAAAGTTACAAATGTTCAAAAGCAAAATTAGCATGTTCCTTATAGGCGTAGTAAACTTTACATGTTCCACATTGCAAACGTGAAACGAAGAAACACATGTAATAATATGTTGATAAATTAGAGCATGGAAACGAATTTGGTGCCAAAATAATATAAAAAGAATTCTTCTCTTGAAATAGCGAAAAAAGGGGGGTATTTGCTACTCACGTCTTAAAATTTATCAGTTCCGGACATACCACTATATATTCTACCTATTGCGAATATAACGTTCTAATAATTACAACACTAATGAACTAGTGTTTATAACAATTCACACAGATGGAATGTACGGCAGAGCTGAAACGGGTCACTGGCTGTCGGGAGATGCTGGTCAAGTTTTGTACTGTGTCGCCGGGTGTAAAATTCGAACGGATTCGGACGCGGTGATTCGGTGTAGATCTAATAACCCGGATGATGAAGGAAAGATTATAATTATTTCCGTGGGTTTGAACAGTGTTTGTTTCAAGGGTGACCAGGACCGGAGATCCCGAAAACACGAAAAATGCGACGCCGAAATTCCCAGTTAAATAGATTTTCCAGACCGGGTCAATCGAGTTACCGAGTCACTTATGTTTGGATTAGTCCCTATCACCGGGTCATCGAAAGTGGCCCCGAATTGGCTCTGGAACACGCACAAATAGATAGAGTGTGTGAAAAGTAAGAGAAAAATAAAGGAAGTAGAAGAGAGGAGAAGAAGAGAAAGACGCAGCGAAGACACGTATAACAATACATCAAGAAAGAGAGAAAGATGAATGAAAAATATGAAAACTACATTACTACGAACTCACACACTGTTTACTCGGATTCTGACCAGTGATACTTCGTAAGTTCTTCACAGTCAGGAGATGAATCTTTGTTTGAATACTTCAGTGTATGCGAAAAAGAAACTGGCTGGTGGGGAATCGAACTCAGGTTTTCAAATTAGAAGTCCAGCACGACAGCAATACTCCACAGGCGACTTTATCTAAAACGTGCTTAACAAATGCTATAGTGTTTGTTTCTACGAATAATAACATGAAAATGAATACTTCATATCAATGTCGTGTTCTTGACTGTGCTGGTAGCCCCTGATACTTAATTTGGATTTTTCCAACCAACATTCGTAAATCGTCTTCCTCTCTATAATGACTCAAGTGCTTCATTGCACAGTTGGAAATATTCTCCGTTTTGTATGAGAAGTGATGGTTTGATTATTTAAGATCGCTTTTAAAAAATTCTTCAACTTGAACAGGATTTGAACCAATGTTCGTTTCCTTTCGTACGGGAATGCTCAGCACATTTCCCCTACTCCATCTTGCCAACGAAAGACAGCACCCATGCATTATGAAGTTCAGTGCGAGGAAAATGTAACATTGAGTATATGTGATATATTTTGTCTGTATGTATCCTGTAGTAAGTAAACACATGTGCTTCCATGTCCTTTTTGTCATGTTGAATTATGAAATGAATATATCATGGCAGTTTTAAGAATAAATCCAGTTTAGGGTAAGTATTGTCACATTAAGTTACGGTCATTTATTGTCTTTTATTTTAACGTAAACCAGCCTGAACGAAGCTAACATCACAAAAAATATATATATCATTAGTAAATGGAGAAGTTAAAACTGCAATCAAAAATTCTAATACACTTCGTGCAATATGACAAGTTGAACGTAACACAAATTAAAACTTTTGACAGTTTTTATTTAAGTATCAAAAGTCGTCACTTGCAGGCGATTCGAACCTACAACCATAAGGTTTCCTACTTCAGCAAGTGCCTCAGGATTGAATTTGATTCGGCGTCATATGTCTATATTACGCGAAAGTGTAGGTTTTTGTAAATTTCCGAACGGACTAACTTACTGACTGAAGTCGCTTAGCATCAAAATGACTCATCCCCGGGAAAAAAAGGATAAGTCAAAAAATGTGATTTTACAGGAGAGTCTTTTTTTCATTTTTAAGATGTATTTCTGCTAAAATGGAGCTGAAATCAGTATTTATAATTAGTTTTAAGCATAATATTTTATTTAATACAGAAAACAGGTTACAAATTATTATTATTAGCATTTTAAGTGACTTACCTCTTTTTGACCACTGTTAAATCTTACTTATCCTGTTTTGCTCATTCGTAAAGTTGACTTATCTTGTTAGTATTTCTGGCAAATATGACTTAACTCTTCTTGATCATACTTTTGTGCCATGAAACAAAATAATTACTAATATGATACGCAATTAAGAAGTTGTTATAGTAATAAGAATATGACATCAAAGTATCATGGTGACTTGAGTTATATGCAACTAAATAATTTCATACATCAAAAGAAAGAGCTGTACCAATCGCTAAACACAATACTTTCAAACTGCTAGTCCGCATCACTGGCCCGTTATTACTGAAACACAATATGGGTTACTACAATAATAAGGATATGACATTAAGTATCATGACTAATACGAAACTACAATAATGAAAACAATGAGAGAGCTGCACCAGTAGCTAAGTTTCACATATTAAAACTGTCGGCAAGGGCTAGTCCTCGTCGCTTGAAAATGAGTCTATATCACAATCTACAACGTGACAATCTGTCTGTAAATTTTTATAGAAATTGTGGAATATAGAATTTATAAATGGTAGCAGGGAGAGAAGATCAGTCTTTTTCTTTTTCGAAATTCGGTTGGGTCCCTCATAACACTTCTTAATTTCAAGGCATGGCTTTTTAGCTCCACGTCGCCTGAAGTTTAATTCATGGAAGACATCATTTTGATCATGAGATTTCTTGTATAGGATAATACCATAATTCTTAGAGTAGCGTACCCACTTAGCGTGATTCCATACAAAGTGTTCCCCTTCCCCATTCTTCTTGCGGACTACTAGGGACTCCTTTAAAATTGCAGAAAAATCCAGAAAGTCTTTATTTCCCATTTCAATCACCGTAAATGGATCCTTCACAGATGCAGCCCACACGAGCTGATACCAGTCCCTCGGGTGAAAAATTTGAAAATCTGCTTTTCTCCGTTTCCTTTCAATCACTGAATGATCATAATCGCATTCTAAATGTGAGTGTCCAGATATAATACATTTATGGTCTATGGTTTCCAAATGTTGAATGTCTTGTAGTGCAGTGGATAACGTAGCTAACATAGTATAATTCCGATTTTGACCACCACATGTCGCTGTAAAAGGTTACATGCTTCACATCAGGAGACAGGTTACATAAATGCCTGTAAATGCATGATGATATTTCATTTGCGCCTCTTGCAGCAACCTTCATGCCACATGTAACAGGTAACATCTTTGGTATTGTAATCATGAATAGTTAAATTATAGATCCATAGCTGTCTTTTGTAAAACGAAACATTTGTTTGCAAATTTGGTGTCGGAAGACACTGTTGTAAATCAAATGCAAATACTTTCATTGACGTGTCACTTTCTGCCGCTTCTTTATCAAACCTTTTTGCTTCATACGCCTTATCTGCTTCAACTTTATGCTGCGTAAATTCTTCTTCCACAGCTGTGTGATCCTTTCTATCTTTCTTCAATATTTTCAGTTTCATGTTAAACATGTCGCACTTGTGACATGTATCACACTTTGGCTTTTTGAAGGATAAATTTAGGGAATGAAAAATTGTTTCATAAGCAGTCTTGCTTATTGGATATGCTGTAGACTCAAAATATAGTCTGTACATTTTACTTATGGTTAAATGCGGAGGTAGAAATTTCCTTTGTGAATGCTTTCTAGAGTAATGACTTTCATAGGATGGGAAGGACAGAATGTAATTTCTGGCAATTTCCTTATCCTTATCAGACAGCTTATTTGCTGGGGATGATTTCCCTCTCATATCTGTTCCTGTTGTGGACGACAGTGAACCCTGTTTCTTGGCGAGCACTACTTCAATGAAAGAATTAGTCTCTCCAGAACTTTAAGAAAACAGTCTTTGCACAGAACAGTGCTTCTCCCACGTACATTCAAAGTATAAGAGTGAGTGAGGAATCTGTATTTACGTCTATCTTCTTCCGCAACACATAATCTGCAAGTACCTTTTTCTCTTGTTCTGATTAGGCTGGATACGAAAGCTACCCTTTTGTCATGGTCACCTAATGCCCAGTATTCTTCAAACACTTTCAGTCTTTCACTGTCTGTTATTTTATCCTTGCACTTCATTCTGTTATCTTATCCTTGCACTTCATTCTACATTGTGGTAAGGGAACAGTTTTTCTTTCTGGTCGCAAATTCCCACTAGCAGTTTTGTATTCCTTGCCAGTATTTATAACAACTTTACGTTCATTTCTGACGACCTTGCTATGTGCTTTGACGATGTGTTTTGGTGGAACTGAGGTTTGCACATCACTGGATGAATCTTTGTCAGCTGCCTCTTTTCGTAGTACAGACGGTTCATCATTGTCAGCATGTTCTAGTTCCAAGACATTTTCAGTGCTTTCCTCGTCATTCTTTGAGGTATCAGATGTGAACTCTGAAATGAAATAGTTAAAAACGTATCAGTGCCAGTATTATTAAATGTAATCACAAACATCAAATTCTTTATTATATACATGTAGCTTTGGCGGCCATATTGGATTCAAAATGGCGACTTTTCAAAATTTTTGCAATTATTTCGTAACTTACTCTTGATGATTTACCTTAACGACAAATTTTGTTTATCTAATCCAAGCGGTTTGTCTAGGCGTTCTTTACTATGTAACTAAGTTTGTCGGCCATATTAGATTCAAGACAGCGATTTTTTTCAATTTTGCAATTGTTTGGTAACCTATTCTTGATGATTCACCTTTATGCCATATTTCGTTTATCTAACTCAAGCCGTTTGTCATATTCATTCTTTCAATATATATATAAATAGTCTTACTTAACATGCAAATTTATGCAAAAAAGTATATATAAGTTTATCTGATATCACCTATCTCAGATTTCATAATATTTCTATGCTCGGAACATTATAAAGTACATTTGTGCAAAATTTCAACTCTCTACTTTATTCGGTAGTCTCTAAACAATATGATTGTCAGTCAGTCAGTAAGTGAGTTAGCGAATGAGTGAGTGTGTCCAAAAAACGCAGATTTCGGGGGTCCACAACTAAATTATGGTTTAACCCCAGGAAGTCCAAGATATTTTAATCTAAGATCTTAGGGGCAAGAGGGGCAAGAATCTTCAAACCCACTGTTTAAAAATTGTTTCATGTTAATCATTTGGTTTAGAAATTACTTATAATATTAAAATTTAATTATAGCTTACTAAAAATTTTGAATCTCATTTTAAACAAATTCGTACAGAACACTCAATTAAATAAACACTTGTACACAATTTTCTCAGGCATATGTCGGTTTTCTGGGGCCAGCATTTTTTGGCAAATATTGTTCCTTTTAAAAAAATATATATCCCCTGAGTTTGGTTAAGTAAGATTAGTTTACGTTAGACTAGGTTAGTTTAGGTTAGGTTCACATGGGAGTCCCGGGGGAGGGAGTCGATGAACCCACTACTTCGAGATCATTTTTAACTTACAGGTTACTAAACAAAAAAAAAAAAAAAACGCTCATTAGTGATATGTATTTATGAAAGAAGTAACGAAAACAATAAATCTCAATATTTTAATCAAAGCTTACCACGTGTTTTATAAAGAAATACATATGAGTGGGTTAAACAATTCCTCCCCCCCCCCCCCTTGGACTTCCTTGGGTTAAGCTAGGAATATGAATTATTGCACAGATCTGTCATATCTCCTTAACTTCGAAAGCTCATTTTCCTCTCTTTAACATCTTACTTTTTTATGAACACTCGAAATCTCTGATTTCGCAAAAACTTTTCTTCTTGTATAATATGCTGCTGAAGCACTTCACATTTCTGACGGGGAACTTAGATGACAAGAACTGCAACGCATGTTGATTATAATAATTTATATATTTAACAATCACCAGATACAGCACACTGGCCATTTTACACTGGATCTAATAACAAGGGAAAGGATTTGTTAAGGTATCGGCCGGGGCCTGTTTACTAGGTACCATCCTGGCATTTGCCTGGTAGGACAGGAAAACCCTGGAAAACCCAAGTCAGGGTGGTCGGTAGTGGGAATCGAACCCGCGACCTTCCGAATGCGAAGCCAACGCTCTACCACTTGAGCTACTTCATACGGTAATTAATAAATAATTTTAACTATAAAATCATTTAAATACAAACTCGAAGATAAATATTTATGAAAAATATAAATTAATACCTGCACCAAGATGTCTCACAGGCTGCAACTCAGTATACTGCGCTGAACTATTATCAATATCAGATTTAGTCACTCCGAAAACTTTCACTACTTCATTTCCAACAGGAATCAGTTCACAATAATTTGCATTCTCTGTACTAACAGATGTCCCAGGATTAACTTCCTTACATATTCTTTTGGACATAATCTCACAATAATCGTTATTTTTCAACATTTGTAGAATTCTATGAGCTCGCGACGACATCGTTCCTTGATAACGTAACAAACAACTAAACAATATTCTTGATTGCACACGGCTTTTACAGAATGTACACTTTCCCGCACTCTTCCTTCAATACGAAATATATTTTTGTTGGCAACACTGTATTACATTATTGAAACCTGATTCATACAAATATTGTCATTGTTAGAATGTTGCCAAACTTTGCAGGCAAAGAAGCCTTAGAACACAATATTCACTACATCGTTATTATATTGGGTAATGAACATAACCGATTTTTCGCATTGAAAGAGGCCATTTACTTACCGTGCAAAACAAGATAAGTCTATTTAACTGGTTTTTCCCCCAGCAAACTCATACCTTCAGACTTAACTGGTTAATGACTTAACTGTTTTCGTACCTAATATTACGAGCTAGCGTATTGGAAATTATCTCAGAAGATGCGGAAATGAAAGTTGAACATTGTGATACCGAAATCTCATTTTCGAAAAAAGTTGACTTATCCTGTTTTTCCCGGGGCTCCACATTTTCAACTTCTGTGGAATAAGAAAAAAAAAAAAAACTACATGAACTTGCAATAATGTTAGCGGTATAGAACTTGCCTACTTGCGTAGCCCTTATGGATGAAGTCTTTCAGGTCCTTGGTTATTTTACACTCAGTCAATTATAATCTGAGCGCACTCTTTAGCTTTTAGAAAGTTTAAGTTCAGAAATTGAACTATGTGGCAATCTTGCAACAACATGAGTGATCATTGCATGGGTTTTAATACAATGAGTAATATTAGTGTAGTTTTCGAGTACTAATCGTTGTGAAGAAAATGATGTTTGTATATCTAGTCGTGATGTAGCGAAAAATATGTGAATAAAAGTAATTAGAACTTTTCTCTTATTTTTATTGTTCATAAAATAAATTATAATACAGCGATGTTGCTATGTCTGTAATAATTAACGATGAAGTTTCGCTTATTCCCACTTGGGACATTAAATACTGTTTTTGAGACTTTTAACAAATTATATAACATGGTTTTCTTATGTACAGAATCTAACAAAATAGTAGTCAATAGAAGATTAACTCATAAATGCACGAAACACTGTAACTGAAACAAAAATCAGTATTATATAACTTTTACTTTGCTTTTATTTCAGTAAGAGTTGAGCTTAAAACCTGTCGGTCTGATGTCTTCGTGGCCGTGCGCGCTGCGTCGCGTTATTCCCCCCCTTTTTTCGTCCATAAAGCTGGCGACGCGAGTTTGAATCTCGAAGCTTGCTCTTCTTTTCTCACAAAGCTCCGTCATCTATGTTCGTATTGTATGGACGTAATAGTTTGGTTCCTATCAAATGTAAAGAAATCTGATAACGATTACCATTCCTTAAATAAGGGTTAACCATTTCAATGTTTAGTCTAATAATTTATCGACAGTTTTAATAGTCTTATCATAATGTTTAGAACGGAGCAATTTAATCGAGGTCATATTCGCTAACGTCAAACTTGAGGTCAGTGACTCTATATCTGCTTTATTGTAATTTAATCACTTGCATGAATTCTTAAAATGCAGAAGGCTAACCAAATGAAAAGCGTCTGCCAATTTTAAACACCAGATTAGAAACGGCTGGATAAATCGAGATCACTGAACCCAAATTTGAAGTCAGTTTCTCTGTACTTGTTTCCGCTTAGGCGCTAGCCTCCATTACAGATGGAGGAATCAAAATTATGAGGTCCAATATTTTAAGGTAGCTAACAGACAGAACATACCAGGTGGACAGCAGAAATTAACGGAGCTTTCTTGTTTTTGATCGATCTAAATCCACATTGTTCTCACCTAACGAATATCACTGGTTTCTTGATTTTGGTAAATTATACTATTTTAGAATTGCATTTCTTTAAGTAAACTTTTATCAGGCCACATTGTATGCACAAAAAATCAATTTCTGAGTAGTATAATAATGGTTCCAAAATACGAGCGGCATTCCCCTTTCTTTCTAAGGTAAGTTGGAGTTTTACAAATGAGGTTGGTGTATATTATTCCCCCAGATGCATCTAATCAAGTGAATAAAATATTTTACGAGTTTGAAAGAAAATTATATTGGCGTAGGTTTCTCAACGTGGAGGTCGTGATCCCCAGAGGAGTCATGAGTTGTGTGTAAGGGGGTTGCAAGTCGCAAGAGAAGGTGAAAAAAATAATTTCTTTGTAGGTTAAAATTAATAAATTTCGAAGACGATATTTTATTTTGCTTATTGTTTTTATAATTAGGGTCTACTAAAATAATGTAATTTGTTGAATAGTTTTGAATAATGTAATTAGGATGTTTATTATCAAATAGAGCAGATGAACGATCATGTTTTGAAATGTCATGTTTTTAGTAGCAGGATGAAAAAGGTTGAGAAACGCTGGCGTAGGAGGAAAGCGAACCTATGATTCTCAGTGTGGAAAGTGCACATAGCTAATCAAGCTAATAACCACGCCAGCAATCTGTTGTTATCCAACAAATCAGCTTATTCTTATTGCTTGTTTCCTTACACACTCATTTCGCTTACTTGTAGTTTCCCCTTTTTCTGAATATGATTGTATTCAGATAGTGTATCGATGAGGATGAGTAGTTGGTCTACTGCTCCAACGCTGACCAGACATGTTGGGAGAGGAGAGTCGAAGCTCACAACTGTGATCGCCTCGGTATTTTATTCACAACAACTCCCCAATTGTATCCTGTTACGATTGATTCAAACATTTTCATAGTTCAAATTAACACAAAACTTGACATCTATTTACCAAGTAGTTCTGGAAACATTTCATGTAACTGCCAGAGGCGGTTGAAAATGAGGAGTAAAAATGACGTGTGTGTATTTTGAAGTGTATATTTTCGTTTCCTAATATTATAACCACAGCTCGGGATTTTCGAAACAGCGAATATTTCAATATAGGTTCTGACTCCTACATTCAATGTCCAAGAAGATGATATAGTCACAGTAAAAAGTATTACGGGAACAAGCATCTAGTTTTTTTTAAATGTAGCTCTTAGATAGGTACCCATACCTTGAACCTGTCTCTTGCAGTCCCTTAAACATGTCACGGCTTAGGCATAGGTGAGTGTCTGGCCCATAAATATAAGGTAAATGCACAAAACAAAAACAAACAAAAAAACATTAAATATTATGTTCACGAAATACTTCTTTGGGTTTCTTTACGCCGAGGAAAATTGTCCCTTAAATATGCGAGGGACTTTCGACCCTACAACACATGTTTGGCCATTAAATAAAAGTTGAGTAACTGAATAAATACTCCCAGAGAGTACGCAATAAATATAGGCTCTACACAATAGAAAGGGAGGTATATTCTCACTATATACCAGCATTATTCATGCCTGAATATTTTCAATACATGGAGTATACAGTTTATATCAATGTCCGCCTTCGGAAGATTTCAGGATTATTGTTAACTTTCCAATTACATTTTAACATTCTGCTGCTACTATACTTTTTATCCTTGTAACGTTAAAATACAAGATTTTGCAGTGTAATCTGCACCTTTCTCTAATGTTCAAGGTTACTTTTATTCTATGGGAATATATTAGAAATATTCCCTGTATTTTTGCACGATACCAAGCATTCTAATCCCGGGACAAGTTCCGGCATATTTCCAATTACCTAGGAATACTCCCGGAATATTAGGAATTAAAATGTAATAATCCTGGAATATCCTTCTTGCAAGGTTGTGATTGTAAACACATGCATAAAATGAGAAACGAAGTAGTTTAAAAGCATGTAAAAATTCGTATCGTAGAACTTTTGACTTTTGCTCTGGAAAATACAATTTAAGAGAAAAACAAAGCAGAGTTTACTTCCATAATATTCAATGCTGTTCTACAAGGAATATATAAAACTGTCAGTTATCGGACGTTTCACTGCAATAATAATAATAATACTTATTCCTATAAGCGTGACTTTTAACTTCCACGGCGCATAGAAACTGCATAACTATTATTGTTTATTTCATTTTTCCTTGACTTTTATTATTTCGGATATTAATGGGCATTAATTTGTATATAAGTTATTGAATGAAGAAATTTTAGCGTGCATTTTGGTTTAAAGAACTTACAGAACGAAGTTGGCTGTATCCAAAGATGAACTTAGTAATTCATGGGTTTTGTCTTTAGTTGGCAAAATGGAGTAGAGGAAAAGGGCCGGAATTTCAAATACCAAAGTCAAACCAACATAGGTTCAGATCCTGTTCAAGCCAAATTTTTTTACAAAGCGGTCGTGAAGAATCTAATCATTACTTCTCATACAAAACGGAGAATCCTTCAGACTGTGGAATCAAATACCTGAGTCACTATAGAGAGGAAGACGATTTAAGAACGTTGGTTGGAAAAGTCCAAATCCAGTCTCAGGGGATTACCAGGAAACGTAAAAACACGCCTTTGATCAGAAGTATTCACTTTTGATGTTATTATTCTTTGAAAGAAACACTATAGCATTTGTAAGCACGTTTTGGATGAAGTCGCCTGTGGAGTATCGCTATCGTTCTGGACTTCTAATTTGAAACTCTGGGTTCGATTTCCCACCAGCCAGTTTCTTTTTCGCATACACTGAAGTATTCAAACAGAGATTCATCTCCGCGTTGTAGAGAACTTACGAAGCATCACTGGTCAGAATCGGAATAAACAGTGTCTCTTCTTTCTCTTCTTTTAATTCTCCCTCTCTCTATTCATGTTAATTTGTTCTCTTAATTTACACACAGTCTCTCTGTTTGTGCGTATTCCACAGCCAAATCTTTCACACACACTTTCGGAAACCCGGTGATAGGGACTGACCAAAATATGAGACACGGTAACCCGATTGACCCGGCCTGGAAAATCTCTTTAACTGGGAACTTTGAAGTTGTATTTTTCGTGTTCTCGGGGTAACATCTCCGATTTTTGTCACCCCTGAAATAAACACTGTTCAAACCCACGGAAATAATTAAAATTTCTCCTTCATCTTCCGGGTTATCAGATGTACACCGAATCACCGCGTCAGAATGGGCTTGAATCTTAAACCTGATGACACAGTCCAAAACCTGACAGCATCTCCCGACAGCCGGTGACCCATTTCAGCTCTGCCGTGTTCATTCCATCTGTGCGAATTGTTATACACAGTACTTCATTAGTGTTGTAATTATTAAAACGTTATATTCGCAATAGGTGGAATCTAGAGTGGCATGTTCGGAACAGATAGATTTAAGATATGAGTAGACAACGCCCCCCTTTTTCGCTATTTCAAGAGAAGAATTCTTTTTTGGCACCAAATTCGTTTCCATCCTCTAATTTATCAACATAATATTCAATGTGTTCCCTTTTTCACGTTTGAAATGTGCAACATGTAATGTCTGCTATACCTATAGGAACAGGCGAATATTGCTTTTGAAGATTTGTAACTTTTAATTTTGATACAGTTTGGAATTATAATCTTGGCTCTTTCTGATAGAAATTAAGCAGAAAAATTATCATCCATTCATTTTCTTTGTATGTTCAATTTGCATTAGTAGTCTGGAATGGAAGGTATGGCCGACGATATCTACTGGGTTTGTTGCATTCAGTGATTCCGCCAGTCCCCGGCCCCTGGGTGGGGGTGTCAGCCCCAAATTCTCTAGAGTATCCCCAACTTTAACTTTATTTTCACGGTCAAAAGTTGACAGAAACATTGCAAAGCTACCCCCCTCACAATTTTGACTTTACACACCCTAATCTGAAAATCCTGGCGGAATCCATGATTACAATGTATTCAGAACCAGTACGTTCAAAGAGCCCCACCAAATTTGCAGCCGAACCACACACAAAAACTCATGTGTGTTACACTTTTACATTATCCTAAATGTGTGTCCACTGGAAATCATGAGTATTTAATCTGACCATCAACTTTGGTTGCAATATTGAAAGTGACGAAATGAATTTTCAAACGCCCTTTATATATTCGAGTAGCCCTGAAAAACAATATAAAATCTAAAAGTCACTTCTATCTTGCTGTTAGATTTGTGAGCACTGCACTTTATAATGTTAGGTTCTTTTTTACTACATTTAAATTCCATATTTCTATCTGTACTCCCTGTTCTTTTTCTTCAATTTTTCATTGTGTGTGTTTAAATTTCTCCCTCCGTCAATTTACGTATATTGTTTCGTCTCGCTTTTTATTCTTTCATTTTATCGATACTAATACATGTCTATTTTGAAAAAAAAAAACACGAAAAAACGTACTCATGATGTTTGCTGATTTTAGTATGGGTGTGACCAAGGAAGGAGTTAGCAGACACTATTATGGGATAAGAAGGTGCCATTTGGGTTGCCTAGCTGCACGACGTTTGCCGTCACAATTTTTTTTATGCGATGTGTACCATCATGTGTAAAGAAAGGAGGGGTGTTGACATTTGAATCACCACGCTGTCAGCTAATGCGGGTTGGTGTGCAGCTCATCCATGTTCGTTCGCCAAGCAGTTGCTTGGGTACTAACTGGCCCCACGACGTGAACGTATGGATTGGACATTAGGCGTCTACCCCGGCCGGTTCCCTTAAACCTTAGCAAGAGGAATTAAGGGGTCTCCTCCTAGTTAGTGGCAGAAGCCTTTTGGGGCGACAGTCCCGGGAGATAGATAGATATGTGTTACTGTTTTCGAGATGCGGGGCCTTACAGAATAAGTGATATCAGTAGAAAAAACCTTTCGGGGTAAAGACAAGAGCGACGCAAAAATTCTGCTCAGAGAAGAAGTGATATCCATTTTGTGAATGTCTTTCTTTGTGTCACTACGATGGAAGTGTTTCCCTTGTAATAAAATTAAGAGACTTAGTATCCTCCCTTCTGCCATAGCGTCACAAGGAAAGTAACTTCTTCTGTGAACAAAATTCTTGTGTCACTCTTCCCTTAACCCCGAAGGGGTTATTGTACTGATAAACTCTTACAGTAATCGACTAAATAGAGTCCATAGGAACCTAAATCGAGTCCATAGCGTATACATAATGTACACATCCTCATGTATACAAATTAAGGCCAGTTTTTCTAAATAATAAACCGACACTTAACGGGAGGTACATGCATAATGTACACAAATTGTATACTACTCCTACAAATACGGAAAAAGACGAAGAAAGGTCCTAGATAGTGAGCAAGCACGGCAAACTTCCAGCCACACGGAAAACGTGTATAGACATACAGGGGGCTAACAGTGGAGGTTGATCCATTACAGTCGTCAATGGAATGGGTCTATTTCAGAACGCCCACTGGTCAGATCGCCCACTTCTGAAAATGGTCAGAACACCCACAGAAACGGTCAGATCGCCCACCAAAATGGCAAAACACGCAAATTCAGAAATGGTCAGAGCGCCCACTGGTCAAAACGCCCACTCGTAAAAATGGCAACAACGTTGGGTCTATGCCAGAACGCCCACTGGTCAGATCGCCCACATCTGAAAGTGGTCAGAACGCCCACAGAAACGGTCAGATCGCCCACCAAAACGGCAAAATACCTAAATTCAGACATTGTCAGAACGCCCACTTCTGAAAATGGTCAGAACGCCCACCGAAATTCGAAAATAAGTCTTAAAATGAATTTAAGTAAAACAAAAGTAATGTACAATCAACATGCTGCAAAGAAGGAAATATTGATTCGCGGAGAGACAATAGGCATAGTTAATGAGTATGTTTACCCAGAGCAGCTCAAACCAACCTATGCTAAGTTGACGAATGGAATAAATAGAAAATGCAAAATGGCGTGTAGCTCGCTTGGATGATCACAGTTTATTTTCAAAAGCAAACTATCAATGTGTCTCAAGAGTAAAGTTTATAATCAATGTCTCTTACGTGTGATGATGTACGACTGTGAAACTTGGATATCGAATACGCAAATGACTCTAAGATAAAGCACACAAAGAGTTATGGTGAGATGCATGATTCAATGTATTATGCATATGATGAGAAGCAATCCATGTATTACATTGGATTCCCAAAGAGAAAAAAAAACGTCCGAGACGACGTCCAAATGCAAGATGGGTAGATGAAATTAAATAATTTTCAGGAGCTACATTGATGAGGATTGCAGTTGAGCGAGATATGTGGAAAGTAAAGGGGGGATACATTTATCCAACAGTGGATAGAAAACCGGCTGAATATGATAATGGTTCCTTAAATTACGCTTCATATTTGCCTTTCCAAGTTGATTAAATAAAAAAAGTGTACTAAAAAGCTAATATAATTAAATTAACAACATTTATCCTGTTTTCATTCCCACGATGTAAACAGCTTGAATTTTAAATTATATTTCAACGAATATTTTATTTCGTGACGTGTTTTCAATTTTCCTTTTCTACATGATATAGATTTTGCTTCTAATGCGTTTTTCAAGGCGATATATTACACTTATTGAGAAATACAAATTTAATAATGAATAGGGTCTTTTTGAAACGCACAAAATAATTTTAACTTTGTTATAATGAAATTTCACCGCTGAGTCCATGATCGTTCAGAAGCCACATTTTTAGAATCGTTTATTAGTGTTTGTTGTAATGATATTTTCATTTATTTCGTCTTATTTATTATGGCGTGTATACTTTTAAGGCAGGTTTAAGGTCGGTATACTTTCCTTCCACTCGAACATAAATATACATTCCAAGTTATTATTATGAGTGCACATAATATAACAACATAATAACACATAGCAGGTAATTATACTTAGGAAAAGAAACTCACGCGAACGCAACATTATCATATAAATAGTATACTCGCTGCTGTAGCCTGGTGGTAGCTTATGTGCACAGCCTCCGACTGAACTCCGAGGGACTATGTCAGAACGCCCACTGGTCAGATCGCCCACTTCTAAAAATGGTCACAACGCCCACAAAAACGGTCAGATCGCCCACCGAAACGACAAAACACTCAAATTCAGAAATGGTCAGAACGCCCACTCGTAAAAATGGCAACAACGTTGGGTCTATGCCAGAACGCCCACTGGTCAGATCGCCCACTTGACATTCTAAAATTTGCGAATCTGGGAGCTGATGTAAATGGAAAGCTCGGGCTCCAAGTCTCACCCAACATTCTGTAATATGTAGTTGATGTAATTATCGCTAATGAATAGAACTAGATGCTACAAAGGCACAGCATAGAACTTCCAAGGTACTTCCACAGGATAGCAGAGCTGTAGTTCCAGAAATCGAGTGTTTGGAGCTGCCATGTTAAAAAATGACTGCCATACGTGTATCAAGTAAAGTCTGGAATGTCCCTATATCCAGATTTATTCAGAATATGTTACTCTTTCATTATGCAAAGTTTCATGCGTGTATCAAGCCTCAGAACGCACGACTACCCCGGTTGTCTCTATTTTCGAAAGAATCATTCTTTGGAACGAGTACTCGATTCAAAAACAATGAGGAAAGTTAAATTCATTTCCTCTACCCAGGTTGATGTTACCACCCAGTGAATCTGCCAGAGACCCCTGTGCTGGTGTCACTCCCAAATTCTCCAGAACACCCTCCCAAGTTTGAAATTTTTACAGTAAAAAAAAAACGTGCAAAACCACTTACACCCTCCTAATTTTGACTTTACATCCCTCCCCCAAACTGAAAATACTGGTGGTGAAATCCTTGTTACTGTCAGAGCTGAAACCGGATCACCAAATTGACCTGGTCTGAAACCAAATCACCACACTGACTATAAACCGGTGGCCCGATGTTGATCCTCTGACCTCTGGGTCTTGAGCCGACTAACCTTGTTTTGCCTCTGTAGAATAAATCAAACAATATTGTCATTAGTGAAATTCACATTTTTTTTCTTCAGAGTAACCTTTCCGAGGGAGGGGGAGTTATTTGTACACCACCGCACAGTGGTCTTAATGACTTCAAAAGCTAACCAATTTTTGTTTTAATTAACATTTCCCGTTTTCTTCCCTACTCTCCCCCATTCCACTATGTCGAAACATCATTAAATCACCAAAGGATAACATAACCCTCGCTCACTGCAGTTCTAAGTGATCAAATGTCAGTGTTAACCCTTAAATGACACACTTCTTCTTCTTCTTCTTCTTCTTCTTCTTCTTATTATTATTATTATTATTATTATTATTATTATTATTATTATTATTATTATTATTATTATTATTATTATTATTATTATTATTATT
>JAGDQP010021646.1:0-31488 GCA_022664845.1 Lepisma saccharinum | reverse complement strand
TACTCCACCATTTACTACTGCTTGTTTGTAAACAAACAGCACGTGCTGTGTTAGCACATGTTTTTATACACATTCTGCAGCTGATTACTCGTCACTTTACACCCCCACGGGGTTGTAAAAAATTGCTGAGCAGGCCATTTTTTCACTAACACACACTGCACACGAAATTTATTAGCACTTTAAATAATGTGGTCCCTACTAGCTTTTTCACAGAATAAGATATGTATAAAATAGTTGTTAATGAATATTATTGTATTAAATTCTTTGTCTTTGTCCTCACTTGTAATTCAGGATCGTGTGTCGAGACGCAGTCATTTCCCTCAGACGTGAAGTGAGGGAGAATTTGCTGTTGATACTAGTATTTATATACTAAGTCACCGATAGTGCGTTTGCTCTTTCATGGCATTTCTGGCTGTAATACCGGTATCTTTGTATTGTTAGTTATTACATTAGTGTCCACGATAGGAATTGTTTCCGTCGCAGTTTGTAGAGATTGTTTCTGTTTTCGGCGGCACATATACACTAGCAATATCAAACTAGCTAAAAATATGATGGTGTCCATTACCTATAGCGTTGCTAGCATTGTGGTGATCATGGTACTGAAAAAAACATATGGTCACTTATTCGTTGCCTTAGTCTTTTGATTATACCTATTACTATAAAAATGAAAATGAAAATAAAGATGGTTAAGGCCAACGTTGCCCATGGAAATAGATAATGCAAACGTAGGTCGGCAAAGTGGCTAGGTAGCTGATTAGCTTTGTGCTTCTCTAGTTGCGAAGAGATGTCACTGTCTTTTGTAGGGATTGCAAGTTAAAAGTAAAATTGAAATCGAAAGTATCTGGTAGGATATGCATTTCCGTTGTGAAAGCTGCTGTCTGCGTGTTGGTAGGTTTAGTGTATGCGTCCTTATTGTTTGAAACTCTTCGTATGGAATGAAATATGTAAACGAGGAGCTGTTGTAGTTCTTCAATGTAACTTGGTTTCTTTCGTGGATGATCTTGACTTCATTCCTAGTTGTTATATGGAGTCCGACTGTGGTATATGTATAGAATTCCTCCATCATCGATAGGGTTGGTAGGATTAGGCAATTAGTGGTTTTGTTTTGAAATACCAAGTTATAGAAACAGTCCGTTTTTGAGAGTGTACCTGTGACTGGACTTTACAAACCAGGAACATCTGATGTTGAGCGCATAGTGAGATATCTAATTCAAAAATTCCGTGCTCGGTTTTTACGGCTAGATCTGGCGTTTTCACTTGGAGATATGCTGAGGCTGTGAGGAATCCGTTGTTAAAAATTTTATATAGCGCATGATAGTTTTGTTTATGACGGGAACTTGTATTATTATGTCCAGGTTGGCTGAAAACGGATCAAATGATAGAAGGCCTTTGAGCATTGGTAAAATATGCCTAGGTCCTCGCTTATCAATGAATTTCTAAGGTTTGGATAGTTGACAGTCATTTCCTTCGCCAATTCTGGTTTAATTAGGGTGTCACTGACGGTGTTATCTAGCAAGCTTTGAATAATAGTATCGAAGTATTGTTCAATAATTTGGAAATTAAGGAGTGTAATGGGAAAGCGTTCACTGGTGGCTGTAGTACACATCAATTGTAATATTTCGTGATAAACTTGAGTTATCAATTTTTCTACTGCGATAGTAAAATTAGTTACTATGTGCGTTAATTTAAAATTGCTTTCCTCAATATCTTGGATTTGTTGGTTCAGGTATGCATTCTCTTCCTGCATTCGGTTTATTGTTGTCTTTATTTTATGCACTTGGTATAGTGAATAGCCACTGGTCGCAAAGCTTGCCAGACCCATCAGGAAGCTAAAAATCATGCGCTTAGAACGTTCCGAACAGCCTATTTGAAAATCGCGTGGGATTATATTGCGAATTTTGTTAACGAATTGTCGTTCCTTTTGATGTAATATTTGGATTAAGTTCTCATAGCCGCTGCACGATGTATTATTCTGTAGATAGACATCTGTGAAGTCGAGATGCAACCTGTACGGTAAAAATTCTACGTCATCGTATTGGATTATCGCCTTAAACTTGGCGATGGATATTGGAGATACCCATTTTGCTTGTATACGAATTCGTTGGATTCTGCTATATTGCATAGGTTAAATAAGGCCAGTAGTGTGACGGTCGACTTCACTATCAGTGCCGGTAGAACCACGACTATTGGTTTCCTACGGGGAAAAATTCTAATTGTAGTATTTTAAATATTGTCCATTCTGTTTTATTAAGTTTGCCTGTTAGTCTACAATGCAAGTAAAAGTCTTATATTAAATGAGTTATAGTTAAGTGCTATCTGTACATTTTCATTCTTCGCCTCCATTTGCTATATGAGATGCGCCTGAGTATGCTTGTCATTTGTTACGAAAAAACAATCCCCCTTTTTTCTGCTTCTCATCTTGAGCTTTGGTGTTGACATTGCCATTGTTTCCTCCTCCGTTTTCCTCATCTAAGTGTTCGGATTCTTCTGTGTTGTCCGCATAGTATGGTTTTAACCTATCCACGAGATGTCCTGTATCTTCTCTCGGAATTTGTCCGGTATTTGGCTTTGTACAAGTTGGGGTTAATCTTTTCCATTATGATTCCAGGGCCCTCATAAATTTGTGTCCAAATTTCCGATGTTCCTGGTTTACGATATGGATAGAAGATTAATACGGCATCTCGTTTCTTGAATTCCTGTTGAGAGTGTCTTGCATCAAAGTATTTCTTCTGTTGCTGGTAAGCTTTGTCTAAATTAGATTTTACTTTTTCTCTTATTCGTGAGAGTGTCTCTCTCTGTCCACCTGCGTAGACGTTATTGTCCCTAACTGGCAATCGGCAGTTGTCCTGGCGTCATATCCGTAAAGAAGAAAGTGGGCCGAGAACTTGGCGTTACTTGGTATTGATAGCAAAGACTATAAATGGTATTAGCTTTGACCATTCATTCGGGTTTCGTTGTACGTAAATTTTCAGACTTTGCTGAAGCACTTTGTTGAAGATTTCTACAAGGCCAATCGAATTGTGATTATAAGCTGGTGTAAATCGAAATTTAAAATCATACTTGTTTGCTAGTGCTTGCATCTTCTTAGCCTTGTGTATCGGGTGCCTATCGAGTGATAGGTAACGAAACGCTCCAAACCTTAGTATGGCGTCTTTTAGGAATTCTGCCAAGGTATCCGCATTTACTGAATCTATAATTCGTGTTATAAGGTAGCGAGTGGCTGCTTCCACGCATACATACACGTGCCTGTTCCTTCCGTCTTGCGTTTGGAATGGTCCCAGAGTGTCAAAAAAGAAATGCTCGACTATCTTGCGAATAGGGTGGTATAGCAGTTCTGACTGCCGTTTCTTAGGTATTTTTTTCATCTTCTGACATTCCTGACAATGCTTTATGCGATACGCAAGATAAGTTTTCATTGCTGGTAGGTAGTATTTCCTTAAAGCGGTCCTGTATGTTTTGGTAAATCCTGCATGGGCTGTCGTGGGGTGTTTATGTGTGTCCTGAAACCAGTCGTTCGCTAACGTTTTAGGAATACAGAGTGCCAATTTCTGTTTTTTTCTATGTGCTGTATAATATACCGCCTTTTAGGCAATAATATTTTACAGATCGCAATGTTCAGTTGTTTGTCGTTGGTTGTTCTTCTAGAGCCGCGATGATATCCGAATATGCTGCGTCTTTTCTTTGATGTTCTTTTATTTTTTCGCTGGCGAACATTCCTTTGTTTGGAGTACTGTTTCTTCTAAAGAGTTATGCAGAAAAGCATAAATACCTTCTGATTCCTCTATATCATCTCTCATTCTATGCGTGTTTGCCGTCGTGAGGTGTTCTTTTCCTTGTTTTCCCTCCAGTTCCTCTTTCTTCGTCATCGAGAGATTCAAGTCGGCTGATGACATTGGCTGGAAATGCTGCGCCTGGCCGATGTTGGATATCGAAATTATAATCGGCCAAAAGTATTCGGTATCTAGTAAATTTGCCTACTTTATCGAGCTGTGAGTGAAGTGTGGCGAGACATTTCGCATCCGTGAAGAGGGTGAACTTTCTGTTCAATAGGAAGTACCGGAATTTGCGCAGTACATAAAGAATTAAGTAGAGTTCTTTAGACCATGTTGAGGCGTTTCTTTCGCTCTTAACCTTCTAGAATATTATGACACCACTTTTTCCTGTCCGGTTTTAGAGTTGTAACATGATAGTATTCCACCGACTTTCATGCTGCTGCCGTCAGTATAGACGCGTATCTGTGAATTTTCGTAAAAATGAGAAAAAGATGGTGCCTTGATAATATCCTGTTCGAGCTTTTCAAATAATTTGTCGAGCTCAGGAATAAATCTGAATTTTGCACCTTTTGTCAATAGCTGTTGGAAAGGGTCTACTTTCAACGTGAACTGCTTATATGCGACCTTAGAAAACTGCAGAGGTCAACGAAGCTTTTTAATTGTCTTTTTGTCGCTGGTTTTTTGAATCCTCTTATTTTGTTTGCAATTTTTGGAGAAATGGATATTTCATTTCCACTTACTAAAAATCGGAGTACGTCAAGTTGCCTATACATGATGTGTGTCTTCTTCGGCGAAGCTCTAAAGTCGTACTTGCGTAAGCGTTGAAGTATAAGTTCCAGGTCAGCTAGCTGTTGGTTGAAGTCTGTAGATCCGATGACCAAATCATCGCCGAAGCTCGTAATGCGACTTGTTAGGTTTTCAAGTAACATTCTTGTAGCTATGGAGAGCGCCTGTGCAGATCGCGAATGACCCATGACACATCTTTGGAAAGCATAACTCTCTCTGGTGACTTAACTCAAACGTCATGTACCGTTGGCTTTTTGGATGTGGCAAAATTTGGAAATAGGATTGAGAGATGTCTGTTGATATAAGTGATTTGCCTTTAAGGTTGTGCAGAACATTCTCAGTTGATTGGAATGGCACGCTGAGGTATTTGCTGTATGTGTTACAGTTTTTCAGGTTGAGTACTATTCGAAAGTCTTGTGTATTTGCTATTTTTTACTATCAGAAGAGGTGAAGAAAACGGACTGTCATCTATTTCCCTTATAATATTTGCTTGAAGAAGTTGATTTATTTGGCGATCAACCTGTGGTCGCACCGCTATTGGTATGGGTGGACTTCCATTATGGAAGGCTGCTGACTTGTCTATTCTCTAAAAAATCCAATGTCTGTGGGCGCATAAGAAAATACGTTCCTATATCGGTAAAGTAAATTTCCGACCAGAGCCTTTTGGTTGTCTGATAATTCTGGATTGATATCAAATGAACTCAAATCAAATTTAGTGGCTGTTGACTTGTCTTCCTTGTATCTCTTCCTTTGTTCTATATTTATAAATATCGTCGATTTGCTTTTCTTTTTCTTCTTGGTTATATAGAGAAACTTCTTCGATGTCCTTTTCAATGTAACCTACTGGCGTATTCTTTGACAATGTTATTTTGTGTGATGTTGGGTTGGATACTAGGATTGTTAAATCGTCATGTTCATAGTAAGTGCTTCTAACCCATATGTATCCTGTAGTGTCTGCAGTAGCGCTACGAAGAGATATGGCGGTTGTTGTTTTTCTTCCTGTATCTTAACAGGTAGAAAAAAGTGTGATCGTGCTGGAATCGTTACTCCCTTTGCGGTAAATACTTTCGCTTGTGCCTGCTGTTTCATAGAAAAGAAAACAGTCTGTGAAACTTCCTGGTTAGAATCTTCTTCATGAGGCAGCAGAGGTCTCCTTGGTCTTTTGTAAAATGATATGGAGTTTCGATTCATGTCAATTTTTGTTTGTAAGCGGCGTAACAGGTCTTGACCGAAAATTGGATTAAAATTTCATTTCTCCATAATTCGAAAATAATGAGAGAAAGTTGTGCTCCCAATCCGAAACTTTATTAAGGCTATATATATTTTATTTCCTTCAGGGGCATTCCATGTCAAGTGGTCTGATTTCAGAAAAGCGCCCCGCTCGACCATCATGGATTTCGATGAAATTTGGCGTGAACATTCACACATGTCCCCAATGTACATTAGTAAAGTTTTACGTTCGCCGATGCAATACTTGCAGAGCTACAAACATTTGTGTGACACCATACTTCAGCCGTCGACCGTATGATGCTGAGGTTGCTACAACTTTGAGACATATAACTCTGGCACTATTTTGTTGAGAGAAACAAAACTTGGCTAGCTTGTACAACTTTTTGTGGTCTATGAAACAAAATAAGAAAAACATTTTCACGAGCGATATTCATGTAGATAATTTGGAGCAAAGCTGTCCGAAAAAATTGCACCTTCGAAAAAGATGTAAAGTTTAATTTTTGATATCTCTGAAAGTAAGCGTGGGAAAAACGTGAAACTTCGCGCGTAAAAACTTAGCAACACAAGGTTGTCGAATATAAAATGCCATGTTCCGACAGCTTTCCAATCGTTGACAAATTGAGTTGAAAGTTGACGATTGTTGTAAAACAGCCCAAAATTGTATTTTCAACCAGCGGTTACAAAAAAAAGACCTTTTGAAAACTGTTTTAAATCATTTTTATTAGAAAGAGCATGTTTCAACCTCCCTAAGAAAGTCGGGTTGATTTTTTCATCGCGGGCATATAAGGTCCTAAAAATAGGGTCAAAGTTGTTGGAGACTTCGCTGCGGCAACGTCGTATACTTGACCATGCATTCTTTTACATTGTGTCCTTTGCTTTTTGTTTCTGCTAGGGTTTAAAGCGTGTAATTTCATTCTTGCAGGCTATATGAAACTGTGAGTCGATTACATACTGACCAAATGTTCTCCCTATTGAAGGTTTCATCGAAAAACTCGATTGTTAAATTGGGAAGCTGACTGGCCACCACTTCGTTACCAACCATCAAAGCGAATATTTGAAGTCGTTGAAAGCCAGCCTGAATAAAAGCTAACTAATCGTACTGATGGATTTTGCAGAGAATTACTCGTTTGTTGTCCAAGATGTTGCTCAAAGCTTTCACTGGAAGAAAACGTTTTTCACGATTAAAAAGAAGATTACACGAATACACTATTTTAGGGACGGTTCAGCAGCGCAATACAAAAATTTCGTCAATTTCACAAACATGATTTCGACATAGAGCCGGAATGGAATTATTTCGGCACGAGTCACTGCAAATCATCATGTGACGGAGTTGGCGGCACAACTAAACGTTTGACTGCTCGAATCAACCTCCAGCGACCACCAAACGACCAAATACTGACCCCAACAGATCTGTTTAACTTTTGTAATAGAAACATTCACGGAATTAAATATATATACGTTCCGAAGGAAGAAATCGCAGAAAGCAGGATGCTCCAAGAAGAAAGATGGAAAGTTAGCAGTACAATAGCTGGCACACGAGATCATCGCCAGTTTGTGCCAGTTGATTCGAATTCGATTTCGGTCAGAAAAGTCTCAAATGACACGATTCACTTCGTGGCCAAACTTCCCGCTACCGTTGATCCGAATTTAAAATTGACCGAACAGTTTCCTGGTTATGTTGCCTGCATTTATGACGATCAATGGTGGGTAGGCAACATCGTGGAAGTTTCCATCGACAGTCTGATGTGTTGGTACAATTTATGCATCCGCGCGGCCCTACTTATTCATTTTATTGGCCTGAAAGACAAGATATCTGTTGGATTCCAGAACATCATCTTCTTTGCGTGCTTCCAGCTCCTTCAGTTACGTTGTCCGGTCGACAGTATCAATTCCCAAAAGCGACGCTAAGGAACGTCACTTCTACATCCACTAATACATATATAAGTGCTCGTTGTCATTCGGCAGTACGGACTTCGGCTTGGGAACCCCGACGAAGAAACAATACTACAAGTCTGGGATCCTGAAGGAAGAAACCCACTCGTGGCCGGTATTGCACGGCTATCGGGCGTGACCCCTGGGGCGATGGGATTGCTGGTTCAAGTATCTGAACTGGTAGTGACAATGTCACCATGGCTCAACGCATATAATAGTCGTAATAATGTCTATGTAAAACACATGGATATTCATGATCATGTTACAAGGGGCCGAGAGAAACTAACTATCATCCCGCATAAAACTGCGTTGTTCTCTAAATCAACAATAAACATGGGAATTAAGCTGTATAATAAACTTCCAATACATATAAAAGAATAAAACTCCTTTAATCGGTTCACTGCTTTAGTGCGGAGCGTACTACAGAAACATATTTTTTACACAGTAGACGAATATCTTCATTTTGATTTCCAAAACATAAGAACAACTTAAAACTGAATCAAATAACTTCAACGCTGTCAGAAGTGTGTATCTATATTATGTAAATACTGAAACATTAATGTAGTTTTCGAAATTAAGTATATGTCTCTCCTCTTATTATTAATTATTTCAAGAATTTGGGTAGTACTCCCATAATTAAAAATTTAAGTGCATATATTTCATCCAGTATATTTTTTAGCAACAATGTAATCTTCATTGTATTATGTTATCTTGTGTACGACATGTTTTATAGTAGTATTTTGATATTTAGCCATTTAAGTGATTTTATTTTACCCAATGATTTGTAACAATAATGTAATATTGATTGTATTAACTTTTTTAGTTTGTGACATGCCACGACAAAAGTAGTACTTGCATATTTAGCCATTTAAGTGTATTTTATTTCACTCAATGTTTGTTCATCAACAATGCATCCTTGTATTATGTTCACTAGTTATATTCCTAACCGTTGTTCTAGATGTGCTATTGTACGGTCAAACGAACGCAATAAAATCTGAATCTGAACAAACAAGAAGAAAACATGATAGAATGCATGTGACGTTGCCACAGCGAAGTCTCCAACTTTGACCCTATTTTTAGGACCATGCCCGCGATGAAAAATCAACCCGACTTTCGTAGAGAGGTTGAAACATGCTCTTTCTAATGAAAATGATTTAAAACATGCTCTTTCTAATGAAAATGATTTAAAACAGTTTTCAGAAGGTCTTTTTTTTGTAACCGCTGGTTGAAAATACAATTTTGGGCTGTTTTACAACAATCGTCAACTTTCAACTCAATTTGTCAACGATTGGAAAGCTGTCGGAACATGGCATTTTATATTCGACAACCTTGTGTTGCTAAGTTTTTACGCGCGAAGTTTCACGTTTTTCCCACGCTTACTTTCAGAGATATCAAAAATCAAACTTTACATCTTTTTTGAAGGTGCAATTTTTTCGGACAGCTTTGCTCCAAATTATCTACATGAATATCGCTCGTGAAAATGTTTTTCTTATTTTGTTTCATAGACCACAAAAAGTTGTACAAGCTAGCCAAGTTTTGTTTCTCTCAACAAAATAGTGCCAGAGTTATATGTCTCAAAGTTGTAGCAACCTCAGCATCATACGGTCGACGGCTGAAGTATGGTGTCACACAAATGTTTGTAGCTCTGCAAGTATTGCATCGGCGAACGTAAAACTTTACTAATGTACATTGGGGACATGTGTGAATGTTCACGCCAAATTTCATCGAAATCCATGATGGTCGAGCGGGGCGCTTTTCTGAAATCAGACCACTTGACATGGAATGACCCATCAATTTATTGGAAATTCCTTTCAATTTTGTTCAAAATGGAATAAGTGTGCAATTCGGGGGTAGGTCTGTTTTTGCCTAAAGGGATAAAGTTGACCCCGTATCTATTATAGCTGGTAGCTGTCTATCTTGCACCGTTATTCTAATTAGAGATTTATTATTTGTTGTGTCAAAATCAGTGATTTCGTATTTCTCATGAATGATTAGTTCTTTTACAAACGGTCTATATTGTGACTTGCTGAATGAAGACTGTCATGTTTCTCGTTATGATAATGCAGGTTTCCTTTTTCTTCGTATATGTACTATGCCCGCGAGCTTGAGGTAGCTCGGGGCGAGTTTACTCGTTTCCCGAATCATTATTTTTATTTTTCCAGCATCCATTTGATCCCTGGCTTAAAACAAGTTGCACATACCAATATTTTGTCACTTTTTTCTTGATTACTGTTCTTTTGAGCTCCGTTATATTTGGTGTTGTAATTTTGCTTCTTATTGCCGTTCTTGTTGTAATAAGTTTTATTTTGCTGTTTCCCTTTTTTGTTTCTATATTATGGTTTTTCCGTGGCGAGTTTCGCAACTGTCAATGAGAGTTGTGCCATCTTATCCACAAAATTAAAGTAATCAGGAGCTTGTGCGTTGGTTGAATCCTTCTTTTGTGCTTGTTTCTGCTGCGCAAGCTGATCCAATGCGTAGATTAGTGGAGGTGTTTCTATTGGGCGAGCGGGAAGGGGTGAGTTCGGGTTCAGAAGGTCATAAACGTAACGTTGGGTTTCTGTTGTAGGTGGTAGCATACCAGGAGGTGCTAGAGGTAGGATATTATGAGAACAGGTTGGAGTTTGCGGCTGTTTTCATTTGGTAATGATAAGGAGTTAAATTACTTATAGGTTTATAGGTTTGTGTTTACAGGTTGAGTAGGTACATTGTATGAGGAATACATAGCCTGCGATTGTTCTATATAGTCCCGCTTCTTCATTAAGTCTTGGGCTGTTTCCAATTGGTGTAGACGTTCCTCCAGGTTTGCTATGGTATCATAAGATTCCATTGATATTTCCTTCAAAAAAATTCTCTGTAGACCGACCGACAAGTAGTGAACTTTCTTATCGTCTTCGGTACCTGGGAGTATATGACGTATTGCTCTCAGCTTCCTCAGAAAATATGAATCAATTGGTTCACCTTCCCTTTGCTGAATCTGGTGTATTTCTATCTCTGCTTTGTAAGCTGGAATTTTGGGAAGGGAGAGGCTAACAAGTTTGTTTTTCAGTTGATTATATGTCAGCGCATCATATTGATCTTGTGCCTGAAGTTGAAATATCAGATATAGTGCTGTCTCCTGTAGGTACATTGGCAGAATGTCGTTTTGTTTCTGCTCATTCCATCGCTGTAAAGCAGATAAATGCTCGAAAAGCATAAAAAAACCTATATGGATCGTCTGTAATGCGTCCGGAGAATTTTGTTAAATGTGGTATACTGTATGATGGTTTGGTAGCCATGTTGTGGTCATCTTGGAACATATCCTCTATATCAGAAGTAGTAGTACTTTCGTGTTCGCTATCTGATTCCCTTGTTCTTGAACCAGAACGAGTTGTTGGCATAACCTAATTTGACTCAATTTCACATTTAATCCTGCAACCCATTTCTTTTTCTTTTTTTTTTTTTTAAATATTACCCTACTTAAAATTGTAAGTTTTTCTCACACGTTACCTACTATGAGTGCTACTTTATGTTATTAAAATGTATGATTTTGTTGATCACTATCAGACCGATATGTGTATTGCCGAAACGGAACGTTGATTGGTGAGGGATTATAAGCCGAATTTTATAGTAAATGAATTGCTCTACCTTGGGGTGCTTACAAAAGACCGGCGCGATTATAAAATAATAGCTCCACCACGTAATGTTTCCCTTAAGGGAGCGCCTTAATTGCCACCGCAGTGCCCAGAGTAACTGAGTCTGGCGCCGTTACTGGTTTATTTAATTTATTAGGTAGATGCTGTGAGTTAAAATAGTGTTTTGTTGAAGTCTTTTAAATTCATGTTTTGGCTATACTGCTACATTTCGTTTAGTGTCTTAGAGCGGTTGTTTCGAATGTTCTATCGTTAGTTATTTTTTTTTTAAATGTTGTAACTAATCAGTAATCTGCTTGACGAACATATGGTTACTTCTAAGATAGAGATCCGAGTGTCCGGATGTATTGAAATGCATCCTCGTGTCTTCATCATGTTTATGTCCTAAGTCAGGATGGAAATACGAACGATCGTTCACTTTTCAAGATGTTATGATGCAGAAATGTGATAGAATGTACGAAGAGAGAATCTATACTGGTATATGTCTATATATGCGATGAGATGTCCAGCTTGCATACATATATTTTTTCAATCAATAAAGGAGTCTGCCTGTCAAGAGATGAGTTATCATTCAATCCAGATACTTAATTTACAATTCAATGGTTATGGTTTGTCACTGAATGATTCTACATAAGCGAACATGTTGCATCTAATTCTTTCATTTAGGAAATAAATTATAGTAGTAGAGCAAGGTAAAGCAATGAAAGGTTCGTAGCTTGGGTCTTTTATCCCTTTACCTTTTATTATAAGAATTACGAGTCCATTATTTTAATAAAAAGAGTCTCCCGTACAAGACTATATTGGCTTATGTTTGAGGTACAAAGTATCTCAAATTACTTTCTCTGTAATCTTCTTGTTGCAGTCGATGTAGCCCAAACAACGGTCTATTGTATGGCAGGCGATGGCCCAAGTAGTTGGCAACTACCTGGCAGAGAAAGGAAGTTTGAAAGTCCAATCTCGTTTCAGATCTGGACTTAGGAGTTTTGCCTATCTTGTAGCAGATCAGACCAAGGAATTTAGGCCCTTCTTGTAGCAGAACCGGCCAAGGTGACGAGGGGGAGTGGATGCGACTATTCCTGTGAGCGGAATAGTTCCTGCTGCTCTGACTCGCCGGCGTTTATTCAGTTCTGGTCTGCTGACTCTGCAGTCTTCCGATGTCTTCTGCTCCATCGGCTGCCTTCGGTCGCTGTGGTCGGCTCCGTCCGTCTTCCACTACCATTTGTTTACAAGTATGAGCACATGCTTTTTTGTAACAAAGATGGCGGACAGCTGTTTGCACCGTAAATAACGCTCTGTTTTCAACCCGGCCCAACACCAGGAACCTGCAATCAAAATGTGGTAATAACGCAGCTCAAAAAGCAATTAAATTGTAAGCAGAAGGGTGGTTAATTTATTTTGACAGTTTCACCTAAGTGACTACTTTAATATTAAAATTTATATGCAGTGAAGTGTAGTGAAAGTGAAAATCACGGCCGAGAGACACAACGTTGCTGTACGAGAATAGGATCAGAGATGTCGCCGTCGAACTCAAGGTCAACCAGGTCATCTACCGCCGCCAACACAACAGAGCAGCTTCTCGCGAAGTACGACGAGATGGCAAGAAGGTTCTTCCAGAAATTAGAAGCCTGCGAAACTAAAATAACGAAACAGGAAAATAAAGAAGATACGTGTGGTAGTTACCTACAAGAACTAAGTGATTTGAAAAAGTAATTCGTATCAGAAATGGAACTTCGAAGAAAGGAAATCATTGAGTTGGAGAAACGTGTGAGCGAAAATGAAAAAGCTATAGACGATCCTCATCAATATAGTCGCAGAAACTGTCTTTTATTGTGGGGAATCCCCGAGGTTTCAGATGAAGACTTGTACAAGAAAGTAATCGATGTAAGTGAGCAAAGGCTACGTGTGAAACTAACTGTTGCAGATCTGGACCGCGTCCATAGGCTTGGTGTTAAGAAACGCCGATTGGCGTCGGATGTGGTTCAAGACGGAGCTAGGTGTATAATTGTTAAGTTCATCTCGTATCAAACAAGAGAGATGATTTGGAAGGCCGAAAGAAACTACTTAAAAGGAATGAAAATCCTTGTGACGGAGTCATTGACCCCTGCGAGGCAACGTCTACTTAAGCAAGTGAAAGATCGCCTGGGTCCACGCAATGTTTGGACAACTGATGGGAAGATTATTGCGAATGTAGGAAACGGAAAGATTGTTCTCGTGCATAAGAATGACCTTAGGAAACTAGAAGCTGTCAACAGTCGTCCTTTGGTACAAATAGATATCTGTAGTTGTAGTGTAAAAGCATGTTCATGTGTTGTCCTGGATTTCATTTCAGTGTAGCATAATGGTTCTTGGGGTGGGGTGGGGGAGCAAAAAAAATCTAGTACTAAATTTTATGCTAGTGTTCTTTGTTTGTGTGTTCTTTTTGTTAATGTCTTTGTATTGCGTTCTGAAAATGATACCTGAAGTCCAAAACCTGCTTGAAAGACTATGGATTATATTGTACAAAAAATGTGTGTGACTGTTCCACGTGTGTTATGTGTTTCGTGTGTTCATTATGATTGAAGCAAATTTCCTACTTCCAAGAAAATTATATCCCTTAAAGGAAAAGTGCTGTACAAGTGAGTGATACCGAAGTTGTGAAATTCTTGTGATTTCAACAGTTAAAATAAAATCAATCAAACACAAGAATATTGGGATGTTGCTGCTATGGGTGAGTGATATATCAGTTATTTTCCATTTCTTATTTTGTTTTCAAAATGATGTCGAGAGAGGAGAGTATTCCAACATTTACTGAGCTTGTTTTCATACAGCTGTGCGAATTGCCCGAGACTTAACAAGAACACGAATTTCTTTCAGCATTGCCTTCTTTCTCAAATGATCGAGTTTTAAATCCAGTCCCTTCAGTTTTGCGGGAAGAGCTTTCTGAGGCTCCCAAAGGGTTTCAGGCAGTTCATATAAATTGTCAATCTCTTCCATCTCACATAGATGAATTTCGCGAATTATTCGGAGACGTCAAACCTCATTGTATTCTTGTCTGAAACGTGGCTTAAACCAACGTTAGCGAGTCAGTTATTTGCACTCAAAGGCTACAGTATTCTGAGAAATTATAGAACGTTAAAAGGTGCCGGTGGTGTATGTATATACTTAAGGAATGACGTAAGCGGTAAGATAATTTGCCAATCCCCTTCGGAATACACGCGTAGTGTGGAATATTTGATTTGTGAAATCAGAACGTCAGTTTTAAAAATCATGGTAGCGGTGATTTATCGTCCCCCAAACACACCACTAGATGGCCTTAAGGAGTTTGAAAAAGATATGTTACAGGTTAAAGACAAATACAAGCATCGTATAATAATGGGTGACGTAAACATCAATGTTCTGCGAGATTCACACGAAGTTATATATTACAAATGCATGCTCCAAACCCTCGATTTGAACTTGTGCGACTTGGGACCGACTCATTATTCAGGATGTTCAAAGTCGGCAATAGACCACATCGCAACATCTTTTCCTGAGCAAGTCGCTAAATTTGGCAAACTTCCTGTCCCTGGTATCTCCCGTCACGATTTAATTTATCTTGTGTACTCACTTAAGCCCCCAAGAAGTAAAAAGAAAATAACTTACCGAAATGTTAGAAATATAAATAAAGAAAATTTTAATGCAGACACCATTCATATACCCTGGCATATGGTAACATTCAATAGGTCGGTGGATGACAATGTAGATGTTTTAAATTCGCAAATACTTTATTTGTACGAAAAACACGCGCCACTGAAAGTCAAATGAGTCAGACATAATTCAAATTCCTGGGTTGACAGATTCTATACGACAAATGAGATTGGAGAGGGATAAAGCTTACAATAAATATAGGAAGGAAGTAAATGCTAAACCTGAAACCTGCCAGGAATATTTCATGATATACAAAAGACTCAGAAACCAATGTACCCAAGCTATACGGCGGGCCAAAAAAGCATATTTCGAGAATTTAGTTGAGGATCTTAAAGATGCCAAACGGCTATGGAAGAAACAAAAAATTAGGTTTAAATATAAAGAATTAGAATGAATATATTTCCGAGGATTGCAATATTTTGAATGAGTTGTTTTCCCAACCCTCTAGTTGTATCGATAAGACGCTGAAACAGGAAACTATTCGAAAACTTGCAAACAGTAGTGAAAATAAAAGTGATACGTTCTATTTATCTTGTGTTTCCCCAATAGAGGTACATCAGGCTATCAAAAAGGTAAAAAGTTCTGCTGTAGGCCCAGATTCCATATCAATAGAATTTATCAAAATGATCGTGTGTCACGTCTTGAATCTATTGACAATAATAGTAAATCAGTCCATTCTAACAGGTATTCCACTATTCCAATGCAGTAAGCAAAATCAATTCCGATCTTGAAAACATACACGTCTGGTCAGAATACAATGGTTTGTCTCAAAATCCAAGCAAATCTCATTGTATAATAATAGGTTCTCTAAATATATTAGCAAAAATAAATCAAAATTTGTATGTACCAAAATTTTACATTAGGAACAAGGAAATAAAAAGAGAAGATAAAGTCAAAAGTCTCGGTATTATTCTTGACGGAACTCTATCATGGTCAGAACATGTGAAACTAATATCCAAAAGAGTGCATATGAAAATGCATACACTCAATCTTTTGAAAAACTTTCTTCCTCGACAAGTTTAAATCACCTTGATACAATCTCTCATATTTCCGATCTTTGATTATTGTGACGTAGTCTATAATGAGTATGTTACTCTAGCAAACCGATTACAAATAATGCAAAATAGATGTGTTCGGTTCATCTTCAATGATAAAAAATATGACCATGTATCAAGCAGATACTCTGCACTGGCATGGCTGAAACTGAAAGAGAGAAGAACGTTTAATCTTCTACTGCAGTTCTACAAGGTTGTAACTCCAGGATCTCCTACATACCTGGCTTCTGTGCTGGAATCTGTGCACCTCACTCACAGTATGAACACCCGCTCGAAAATCAGTGCCACCCTGCGAATACCAAAGCACAGATCTCAGACCTATTCTAAATCTTTTGTTGTGTTCCGAATCAAGCAGTGGAATATTCTTCCTTCGGTGGTTCGCACAGCTAGCTCCCTAAGCAGTTTTCGAAATAAGCTTCATAGTCACTTCCTGTCACTTACTCATAGCAGTGTAAAAGAATGTTAAATTTCAGTGATTTATTATTATTATTTTCTCCATACTCGTGCTTCAGTTTGTATCTTCGTTTCAAATGCGGTACATTTAATAATTTTTGTCTTTATCCTTGTATTAACTCTTTTTTTTTTTAACTTATTGTGTGTATGTGTTTATGAGTGTGGGTGGGGTGTATTTGGGGGTTGGGGTGGAGAGGGTTCTAAATTGGGTCTGTATAGATAAAGTGGAAAGGGAGGGAAAGTTAGAAGAGAGATAGATTCATTAAAGTATGGAAGGGTTCATATATTACGAATATTATTATATTCTTGTCGTAGTTGTAGGCTGTGTGTATATATATGTTTTATCAACTTAGGATTTTGTATTTATGTGTATTTTTCTTCTGATATGTAAATTATGTATCATGGTTAAGTGGAGGATAAGGCTATCAGCCTTAACTTTTGCCATGTAAAAAAAAAAGTCTAATAATAATAATAATAATGCTTTTACTCTCTAACGTACTTCACCATTTACTACTGCTTGTTTGTAAACAAACAGCACGTGCTTCGCGCGTGCTGTGTTAGCACTTGTGTTTATACACATTCTGCAGCTGATTACTCGTCACTTTACAATATAAAGTGGACCGGTGGGTCCTACATGAGTTGACTGCGGCTCAGAAAACGAAACAAGCAAATGTGCTTGTGTTTCTTTGTCTCTTCAGGGAAAGTATCCGTTTCTGGACAGAGTGCTGACCTGCGATGAGAAGTGGGTTCTCAGCGATACTAAAAGACGCCGTCCCCATTGGTTGGCTCCACATGAAACAAAACAACTAAAACCACCACTGTATCAACAGAAGATATACTCTTGTTTGGTATACTGCTCGGGGTATCGTGTATGGCGATTTGCTACCACCTGGCCAGAGAGTTAATGGAACTATGTACTCACAGTAAGAGGAACCTGTGTGGTGGCCTTAATGCTCACGTATATGGTCTTTTATCTTAATTTGAAGTTTCTTTGTGTCATGCCTATCTACCTACCATTACATTGGCATGTGATCCGATATACACCACTCACAGTATCTTTGAGTACTAAGAACTTTTGTATTGTGTGTAGTTCTTTGGTTTCCGGGGCCCTGCAACCGGATTAAGATTGTATTTCTTTCCTAGCTTTGATGTGAAAAGGTCTGAATGCTTATCCATTTATTTGTTTTCTAAGACGCTCTGCGTTGAAATGATTTTAGGTTGACTAATATATGTTGCTTTTTGTATCCGTTGGAAAAATGTTTCTTTCTGGTATCCATTTTGTGCGGGCCAAACGAAGGCATTTCGTTTTGCATATAATAATTAATTTCAAAACACGTCAAATAAACTAAACTAAACTTAAAAAAAAAAACTACTTGATTTACACAAGCGTATACTTGACTGTACTGTGATCTCAAAGGTGATGGAAAAGCAGTTCACAAACAGTAAAATGCAAAGTAAAGGTCTGTGTACTAATTTACTCACGTCTATCTTCTACATGTATACACACACCACTACTTCTGTACTTCAGAGAGAGAAGGAAGAAATTTCCCTTTCTTTTACAAATGGTTTTTTGACCCCCCAGTTCTGAGGGTGGACAAAAGGACAACTGACCAGCAAGGTCCATCTGTTGGTGTAGGGACGAACTACTACCAACGATTCGTTGGTCTTTAGCTTGCAGAGCAGAGGCAAAGGCTCCAACATACTCCCCACCTTGAAGTGGCTCACATTTCAACATAAGAAAAAGACAGCAATACGATATTATTATTCAACACAAAAAATTAGAATGCTGTATACAACAACTAAAGTGATCTTTCAAATGAACCTTCGCTGGTAATGGGTAGTGCACACCTTCGTCCACGACCAGCTGCTGCAAGCATCGTGTAGCCAAGAAACTAGCCGAGGCAGTCCCGTATGTCACCATTACCACCCGGTAATCTCGTATAAGGGCAACTGGGGAGTCTCTTCACACAATCCTTTAATAGTCCACGTCCTCGTGATGCACCAGCACGACTTTAAGTTTTCGCGAAGTTCGCGCCCAACTGAACACGACCGCGAAACCGCACTAGGATCGGGAAAATATCATCTTGTAGCTTTGGACCTACCATGAGCTTTTAATTTAGGGACACACCAGAGGTTAAGCGCTCCCATCAAATAACATTCTTACTTTAGTTCTTGAGCTTGGCGGTTTCAAAACAGCGTGATGTGCTAAGTAAGTAACACATCTTTTCGGGGAACACGTTTATTTCACTCGGAGGGATGACTTCCATATGTCCTAGCATTTGCTGTTCTTGGGATGAACTCACTGTATTGTTGCTGCAGTTGAGGTTGTTTCGCTACCTTTTAACAGCAATCTGTTGCGAATTACCCAATGCAGCGGCGTTATTCTTGAAGGGTAGACTAACCACGTATCTTCCCTGTAAGTCCCGGCTGTGGGCAGCTGACAAATGCTTTTCGCATTGTTTTTCTTTCTTTGATAGGAATGTCTTGGTAGGAAGCTCCTCTAATTCCCAGAACTTGCTAAGAGTTTCGTCCACTTTGCACGACGCGGTAAATGACTCCATGGTTATGTTGCCACTTGTGGGGGCTGCGGTGCCAGACAATACTCAACCTAGTAACGTTTCTAAAGCGGTAGGTGTTCCTGGTAGTCCTATACGTTGTCGCTGCGCATAAGCAATGGAAATACGTCGGCACCTAAAAGGATATCAATGGGACCTACCACATTGAAAATGGGGTCCGCTAGTTTTATCCCCTTGAAATGTTCCTAGTGCGCGGCATTTGGGCATGATCGCTTCGGAAGATCGCACGACACTTTCGGCACTACAGTGACTCTGGTCTCGAAGACTTCATTCGCATCACCTACAGGCTGAAACTCTACGCCCACAGTTTCACTTGTAACATATATTAGTCAGTTTTCGACTGTATACTAGCTATTTTTGATTGTCTTTCGACCTCTTGTATTTTATGTAACTCATTGTCATCTAAACTCATTCCAGTGCACGGAATAACTGTACTCTTTGGTGGGGGCTGGACAACTTGATCAGGGGCTTTGGTTTTCTTCTCTTCCTCGATTTTCGCGAATAGGCACTATCTGCGTAAAAGAGGAATTCGAACATCAACGGATCCACTTTACTTTCCCTTACCGAACAAATTACGTTTCTTTGTGCTATGCTTTGTTGTCTCTAGATATATTGATGATGTATATTTGGATTTAGATGAATAACTTTTAGCTATTTTGCTGTTGAATTGAATATTGATATTGACCGACTTAACATTAATATAAGTATACTTAAGCAGAAAGGCAGTCATTAGTAATCCAAGATAAAACATAACAACTCTTTATTATTGTATCTAGTTTCACTTCTAATACTTCGCACAGCATTCGAGTCATAGGTCATATTTGGTTTTCGAAGTTCAGTATCTTGTTGAATATAAACGTCTTCTTAATAGTTATTCCCCTCGTATAGATTTAATCTGTATTATATATCGCATACCTTGCTGTCTATAGCTTTCTTCCTTGAACCCGTGGATGTACCTCTGTACATCTAGAAACTCTGATAGTAACTAAGTATCTTGTTTATAGATACAATCAAACAGCTGGAGAGAACATCTTATTTACAGTTACCACTTTCGTAACTACAGAATTACGTCATACTTCTTAAACAATGTTCCTTGAATCACAAGCATTACTATAGCTCACATCAGAGCATTCACCCCCTTTTCTTTTAAAAGACGACGACGTTGAAGCCATATAAAAAAAATGGTCAAGATTGAATAACCCTAACCATATTTGATGTAGTTCAATATGAACTCATGATAAATAAGTTTCATAATAGATTAAAACATAATTCGTATCAACTTGTTACATTGCCACTGTAAGAAACGACCATGTTGAACAGTTCCTAATCACAAAAAGCTCGATCTAGCACAACACATAATTGATTCCGTTTCATACATTCAGCTGCATATCATAGCATTGATTAAAAATGACCAATCAGATTTGTTGTTAAAACAAGTTTCTACCGTAACACCATCTAACGATTATTTGATAGTACTAACACCTAGAAGTGTAAAAACGCATTAACATTTAGATATGTGCAAAAAAAAAAAAAGGTAAATGAAAGCAAAACTTTTAGATTAAATTAGGTTGGTTTAAATTCACTGAAATTGTATCTGTTCAAATTAACCTGTTCCGTCATATTGTTTTAGTTAGCATAGATAATTTTATATACAGTTAGATTACAATGTTCGGTTCTTATAGATTTTGCAATAAATCTAATGCTTCTTTTAATTTACCATGCGTAACAAAATACTCCAGATTCGATAATTATGGTCTAAAACTAGGACTGAGTGTTTTGTGATTTAAACCTTGATTGTCAGTCCATTTCATTACATCGATAGCATGGACATTGGATCGATCCTCTTGATCTTTATCTTTCTCATTTTTGATTTCACTTTGATTGTTAACACCATTATAGCAGGATTTCCTCTTAAGACTTCTTATTAGGATTTCTCAGCGAAGATTGTGGTGAAGATGATGATGTACAGCCTTCCAGTGTTTCTTCATCACTGATTGTATTTGAATGTTGTAGGTTAGACTCATTAATTTCACTAATTCAACTACATCATGGAAACTTTTTGTAATTAAAGTTAACTGGCTGTTCATATCTACTAAAGTACCTGTAGTTACCATCTTTTGCATTACATTTGGATTGTTTGTCATTAATAAATCTACTTTAGATTGAAGATCTTGAATTAGTTGCGAATTATAAGTAACTTGTTGTTCACTTGTTCTGTTGTCTGTACCTGAAAGTTGTTGTGGAGATGTGTCTGTAGTGATGTTCTCAAATGACCAGTTTGAATAGATCTTGTTTAAACCGTCATTTCCCAAAAGTATCACAGGCAATTCAATTATGTAAAATAGTTCAATTCAACGTTATGTAAAATAGTAAACTAACAACTGCTGAGCTTTTTGTTACGTTGAACTGAATAGTTGCAAGTAATGGTAAATTTGCTCCATTCAGTAGTTTCATTGATTACTTGTGAGCTTTTACCGTATGTAGATCTGTTAACTTCATCAATATATTTAAAGATACGATGCTTCTGTTCAACGCTTTATTTGGAACACAACTAACTTCATCACTATTTATCTTTAGCATTATTTCCAGTATCTTTACTTCGTTATCTATTAAACAAGCTTGGTCACTGATATTTCCAGACACTATAAAATCGTTCAAAAAACCTTTAGAATTAATAATTTTTTCACTGTCAGGTTCTATCCCAAAAGGTGTTGATATGTCAACTATCGGTACAGTTTCAGAAGACGGTGAATGTTAGCTTAGTTTCCAATATGTTGAGGACGGAGTCTTTGTTTACTTTGGCAGATCTTAGCTATGTGCCCAAGCTTTAGGCATTTTCGGCAGAGTAACTTTGTTGTAAAGCAATTCTTATACACTTGTAAATCTTTATGCCACCCCCCGTATCTGTAACATGTTCAATTCTCCATAGATTTAGCTTTATGTGTTCTTTACTTCACATCTCGGAACTGTTGTATTTGAGCTACTTCATGAGATGGATTTGTATTTACCAGTAAACGTTGAAAATAAGTAGCATCTTTATCTACTTGTTCTTCGATGCATATTACATATATATCCTTCTGCAGGGTTAAGTTTTCACAGCCTTCTACGAATGTCTTCTCTGTAGATTCCAACTAGCTGGTCTCGCAACATATCATCGAAGACAGTTCCAGAATCACACTTCATAGACTGTTTTCTGAGGGCTCTCACAAAATCTAATAGCATTTGTACTGGAGCTTGTTTAAGTGAGTGGAATTCATAACACTCAAGAATAACGTTGCATTTACTTGCGAAATGTTGTCTCAACTTGAGTTATATTTCCTCAAAAGATTGGTTCTTAATAATATCTGGAGTACATAAGTCTCGAAGAATAGCATACATATCGTGTCCGATATTGGCTAAGAATAATGGTAGTTTCTTCTGCTTCACATTGTAGGCCTTCTAGTAACTTTGAAATTGTTCTAGATAGACATGAATGCCCATGAAGTTTGCATCAAATCGTTCCATGGGAAGGTTTGCCATCTTGTTACCTTCAAAAACCAAACTCCACTTCTGCGCCAACTATATGCTATTCTTTGTTGTCTCGAGGTGTATTGACGATGTATTTTTGGATTTAGATGAATAGCTTTCGGCTATTTTTGCTGTTGAAATGAATGTTGATATTGGCTGACTTAACATTAATATAAGTATACTTAAGCAGAAAGGCAGTCATAAGTAATCCAAGATAAACCATAACAACTCTTTATTGTTATATCTAGTTTCACTTCTAATACTTCGCACAGCATTCGAGTCATAGGTCGTATTTTCGAAGTTCAGTATCTTGTTGATTATAAACGTCTTCTTAATAGTTATTCCCATCGTATAGATTTAATCTGTATTATATATCGCATACCTTGCTGTCTATAGCTTTCGTCCTTGAACCTCCGTACATCTAGAAACTCGGATAGTAACTAAGTATCTTGTTTATAGATACTACAAATCAAACAGCTGAAGACAATATCTTATTTATAGTTAACCACTTTCGTAACTACAGAATTACGTCATACTTTTCAAACAATGTTGCCAGAACACAAAGAAAACACAAGCATTACTATAGCTCACATCAGAACACTTTGTTTCAGCATTGGTCTCCGGTAGAAATAATTGAAATACGAATTATGTCGCTCAAAATAGTCCCTGTTATACCTACGCGATGTTATAAATGGCTGTTTAAAATTTAAGTTATGTGACATTTTTCGCAATATACTTCGAAGGTCTCCAGAAAACACTAGCTTTCATATTTTCGTTACTTACGGATTTACTTCTAATGAATGGTGAAAAACGCAGTTTCTCTCATGGTAGAAAAGGTCAAACAATTCCTCTCACCATGACTGACCAACATTTTTAACTGGAAGGGGAAAGCTAAAGAGCCTCTAAGGAAAAGAGATATTCTTATATATATATATATATATATATCATCATATAGAGGAAGGCCTCCCCCTTTTCTTTCCACATATCACGGTTTGCTGCTATCCTCATCCATGTAGCTCCTGAAAAACGCTTGATTTAATCTTTCATTTGGACGTCGTCTCGGTCATTTCTTTTCTGTAGGAATCCAATGTAGTACATTTGTCATCCACTTTCCGTCTGTTCGTTTAGCTATGTGACCGGCCCATTTCCACTTTATCTTCTTCGCAGCCTTGATTATGACTTCTACCTTCGTTTGTGTGCAAATCCATTCATTTGTCTTCCTGTACCTCTTAGTTATTCCTGGCATGTATCTTTCCATTGCTCTTTGTGTGACTCTTAATCGTGGAGTCCTTTGCGCATTCAGTGTGCAAGGTTCATAGCCGTACATCATTACAGGTAAGACACATTGATTATAAATTTTACGCTTCAGACACATTGGTAGTTTACTTTTGAAAATTGTCTTCCAAACGAACTCCACGCCATTCTACATTTTTTATTATCAGTCAACTTGGCATTCGATGTCTTGACTGCCCTAGGTAAACAAACCGATCAACTATGTTTATTGTCTCTCCGTTAATCTTTACTTCCTTCTTTGCATCATGTTGATTGTACAATACTTTTGTTTTACTCAAATTCATTTTAAGTCCTATTTTCGACCTCTCGTTACCCTTCTTCTATTCTGGTTTCCAGTTCTTCTGCACTTGAAGCAATCGTAGGCAGTGTTTTTTTTTTTTTTTTTTTAGAAATTTCGTTGGGGGGGGGCTCGGGGGGGGGGGGGGGTCACAAAAATTATTATAATTGACTCCAATGTACTAAAACATAAAATAATAATAATGTTACTTAACAATATGTCGTACTTCCTTAGTTAACCTGAAAATAACATGAACATTGTTTATAGAAAGTGCTATTATATACGTATTTCAGTATACGTATTAGTAATACAAGTGTTTACACACTAATTCTTCCGGGGGTGCAACGCCCTTCCGAAAGCATGTCTGAAAGAAACAGTGATCGTAGGTGATGAAGATAATCGCCATTAATTTTTATTCCAAGTTCATCGCAGTTTAATTTTGGAACACTCGCTCTTGGACCGCTGAAAACAATTTTGGAGAAATTGAATCTCTTCCTTACCCCCTTTTCCAATTTTAATTTTTTCACTTTCTTGATGCAGTCTAATGGCAGATGTGGCAGTCGAATAAATGTTTCGCAGTAACTTGATGTATGCACTTTTAATGTAGTGATGTTCAAGTGATTTAAGTACTGCTTCCAAGGAGACCGAGTCGAAAGCTTTTTCAAAATCTATGAATCCCAGACATAGTGGAAGTTAATATTCATTAATCCTTTCCATAACTTCATTCAATGCTTGTATGTGGTCCATTGTGCTAAACCCACGACGAAATCCGGCTCGTTCCCTTCACTGCTTAAAATCTAAGTCTCGTTCAATACGATTCAAAATAACTTTGAACATTTTGTATAGAACGGACAGTTGACTAATTGGTCTGTAGTTTCCGACGCGTTCTTTGTCCCATACAACAAAATTATAACAGCATTATTCCAACTTGAGGGTATTTCTCTCTTCCTCAGGCACATCGAGAATAATTTAGGAAGTTCCTCTTTCATCTTTTCACTTCCGCACTTAAACATCTCTTCTGTGAGTCCATCTTCTTCTGGCGATTTTCCGTTCTTAATCCCTCGAAGTACTTTTTCCACGTTTTCTTTCATTACGTCTGGGACTTCTACATCATTTTCTTCTAAATCTTCATTTCCTAGTTGTTCTTCGGAGTAGTACAGTTCTCTGTAGACATTTTAAAATATATTTGGATTTTCCTATCATGAGCTGCTGTTTGGTTTTCTTGAGGCTCATGTTTGTTTTATTTAGTTCCATGTAGTCAATCTTCTTTATGTAATTTTCCTCTTTTTTCCTTTCTCTTCTTTTCATCAAGAGTTTAGCTTCTTCTGAGATTAGGCTTTCATTTTTTCTTTTTGATGCCGGCTATTTCCTTGCCTGTCTCTCATTATCTCAGTCAGTATTTTATTTCAACTATTGATGTCTTCTTCATCCTCTAACTCTTTGAAGGCACTAAATCTGTTGCTTAGTTCTATCTCGAATGACTGTCTTTGTTTCCCTAGATTTTCCAGATCTAAAAGGTTAAGACGACAGTGGCACCACGTAGCGGACGACGCATTAAGTTTGGAGAACAACTGATTGCTATATAGTGCGTGGATTTCAGGAGCTTGGAACAATTGCCAACTGTACAGCGCGTAAGTTCGGGATGGAATTGTGGAAGGAAAGGTGTTGAAAATGAAGAGCAAACGGGAGGTTTAAAGTTATTGAAGGTTAAGGCCAGGATTCATTTTCGTGCGCAAACCGTGAATAAAGGCTCCTTCCAACAGACGACGTGTTTAGGTGCTGGTCATAGGAGTGTTATGGACCAAACAGATTCGCAGTGCATCCTCACAAATTCAACACACTCAAACCTCCAACACTAATCCCAACCCACCAGCTCTGTATCACCCAGTTCCATCTTAAACTAACCAAAGTTAAACAAATCCTACACTGTAATTTCCACATTCTCCAATCTGACCCAGATACAAGATCAGTATTTCCCACCGAACCGAAATTAATTTTCGAGCATCCCCCTAATCTTAGAAACATCTTGGTCCGTACAAATCCTTTCTCGCCCCTACCTCAAACAGGCGCCCATATATACATCCTAACCTGCAAGTTCTGTGATGCCTTTTATGTGGGGGAAACAGGTGGTGCTCTTAACATTCGAATTAACAACCATCGTCACTTCTGCACTATCAACAAACCGGATGTCCCAGTATCCTTACTCACCGAGTCCCACAACAACACATTTCCATCCACGATCCCACCCTGTACTTACACGCTATACATATTATTATTTCAAGTTTCAGAAATCTACGCGCTACGGCAGTCATTTGTTCTCCAATTTTGATGCTTTGTCCGCTACGTGTCGCCACTGTCTCTTCAAACTTGTACTTTGTGAACACGTGAATTTCGCTCTCTTCCTCTATACGTGAAAACGTGTATAGGCACGAAATATAGTGACTTTTTATATGTGAATATGTGTATGATCTAATACGAAACTATAAGCTGTAAGTATTATCCTTTTTTTCCCCTTCATTTGTCTTAAGTTTGTCTTCTATATAAATCACAGCCATAATCAATCAACTAGTGGATAAGGCCTCTCCCCGAAGGGAGGAGTTGGTCTACTGCTCCCACGCTGACCAGACGGGTTGAGAGAGGAGAGCCGAAGCTCTCACTGTGATCGTCATTATCTTTTATTCACAGCAGATCCCCAATTGTCCTCACGATGCTGGGTCAACACCGAAATTTTTGAGCCCCCACCGGGAATCGAACCCGGGACCGCTCGCACTGAAGTCGAGCGTGGAACCGACTAGGCTACGCAGGAGCTCATATATATATTAAAGTAGAGCCTTAGCTCAGTGAGCAGAGCGTTGGCTTGGCATGCGGGGCGTCCTGGGTTAGATACCAGTGACGACCAATCATCCTGACTGAGGTTTTCCTCAATGATACCAGAATGGCATCTTCAACTCAGGTCTTGGTCGACTCGTTTCCTCATCCTTTCCCCTACCCAATCAAGCGGCTTTTGGGAAAGGTAGAGCTTAAAACGTATAGGAAAGGAGGGAAGAAGGTTTTGGAGTGAGAAACAAGAAGAAAGGTGCTGTAAAGGGAGAACAAAGAGGGGTGGTGTGCAGTGTTCCGTGTATGAATTGTGAGGTTTGTGTATATAAGAGAGACGAAAGAGAAATTACAGGAGAGGCTTAAACAACACAAGGATGACACAGACTAAGAAGAGACAGAAATGCTATTTACAAACGCGTAGAGGAAGAGGCGCATGATATAGACAGGGAAGGGGCGGAGATACTAGAACTGAAGGAAAGGAAGTGGAAAGAAGCTAGGAGAATTAGAAAAACGGGAGGTAAATCAACGAACCAGAATAACTGGGAAGAGAAGAGCGGAGAAGTATTGTAGAAAATAAGGACTGTTCTGTAGCCCGTCTGCCCCATCCGTTCGTGTATTTTATTTTTTTACTTTTATTTATTTTTTAAGTTTCCTTATTTACTTATTGATTGATTGATTGGTGGCATCTTTATTTATTATATAATTATTTATTTCTTACGCATTTATTTATTTACATATTTTTTGTGCCTCGAGTCGGTTTTCTTTTTATGTAGTTTGCTGTTACAAGTTTCTTATAGCTTCCTGATTGAGTAGAGGGTGTGGTCAGTAAGCGAAGGACTGTTATTGGTTTAAATTGGTTTAGTTTTGGAAAGTAAACGAATTCTGGGATATGATTGGTGGAAGACGTAGAAAGGATACCTTGGCCTTCTGGTGCTTTTATGTAGGGGGCATACTGTTAGTGTTGATTATTGTTTTGTCCGAGGACGACGTTAGAATATTGAAACTGTAACGCTTGCTGTGTGTTTTTACCATAAAGTTAAGTGTAATAGCCTTGTCAGCCTGTTTTAATTAAATTAGCTATTACCGTCTAATTATTTATTTCCAGTATTCGTATACTATTATTTTTTTCCCTGTAGATTACTATGTATCACTTTATCGTACGTTCATGTAATTTCTTTATTCGTTCTAGGGAGCCTTCATATCATAGTACGTCTAGAGTTGGTTACTTTCGAGATCAAATGGAATGGGTAACGGAACTGAAGCGAACTGCTTGTCCAGGCTGGCGAGTGTCCATTGTGAACGATAATTATGAATTATCTCCAAAGTAAGTAAAAAGCATTCTGTAGTTTGTGATCCATTTTCTTGTGTAGCTCAACTGGCAGTGGCAATAATTTGGTCTGAGGCAGTAGGCTTGGAATCGCTGTTCGAATTCCAAAACCTGTTTGTCTCTGAATTCTAACATCTCGAAATCATTTTCGATCACTCTTAATTTTATAAACCTATATAGTTTGTGATAAAAAGTGTGGATTGGATAATTTAATAAGCTAATATTGCGTTTTCTCTTTAAAAAAGAGATATGTTCCTTCCCGGTGAACTTTGTTTATAATGACATGAGGGGCAATCGTTTTCGTCTGAACCACATGCCTTAAAATGAGATTTTTTCACATTGCTTGAAACACGTATGCAGTTTCAAAACATTTAATTTATCGAGACGAAGAGGTAGGGAGGGTAGAAAGTGGGGTAAGTGTTGAAATCTTTCATCATCGGCATTTGTAGCAGCATAGGGGAGAAAAATGAATGACTTAGATCTATTGAAAAATACACAGAAAAATGACCGTGACCGGTACTAAAACCCGGGTTTTTCAGTTGCCTGTTGGATGTTCTAATCGCTAAACTGCTACGGCACGGCCAACCTTCTGTGCATGTGAAGCGTTGCTTGCGCCTGAACTGAACCATCTGCTGATGTCGATATCAAGACTTTTTACTGCATTTGGAGGCTTTGTTGGGGAATGTTTCTACAAATCATGTAGTGCGAAATAGTTTTCATAAACGCTGTAAAGGAAAGAAAGAAGTGAAAAGGATTTATCCCAAGGATTTATTTAAACGACCTCACCCGAAATATAAATTCAGCCACGCACTTGACCTTAAACAATTTTAAGGTGAGCCAATATGTCCTTTATTAATGGATATACTAGTTCTGTCGAAATTTATGGTTTTCCCAAAAACACGCCGAGTGTAAAAGGTTATAGGGAATGTTCGACCGGAGATATAAAGGTTAACGTAATAGAACCACACGGACCAAAGTAAAGTAGTTGTTAGTTTGCCCATAAATACGTACGACGTTTGTGTTGAATTTGAGAAAAAGAAAGCATGCAAGTATATTTATTATATCATGCATACAGTTACCTCGTTAATTGTATGGAGCCCCACCAATGTGACGCTTTATATTTTTTAAAGTCTTTTGAAATCCAGATATTGTTGAAGTAAATATCTCATGTCAGTTTAAAGTTATTAATACTATAATCCAATTAGAATAATATTCATGTTAAGGATAGAGATCTCTTGTAAGTAATTTATTTTCTTTAGATTCATATATTGTAAGAAAAGAAAAGCCACTCATCCAATGATTTAAGTGAGTTTTGTTACTTCAGTTATAAATTACATTTTTATTCATGACCATACAGGTGTATGATGTACTTTTATCCTTCACCAATTTTAGGAAAGCTTATACCATCTAATGTATGCCATGATAACAAGACGAGTTTAGCCAGTAAGGCATTAATGTAAGTCACATGAGGTTGCAACTGCAATGTAAACGCTCAACATAAAAAATAATCTTCGTCTGGGATTGAGTTCGATACTAGCGGTCAGCCGTCGTGATTGAGGTTTTTCCAGAGTTTTTCGTCAGTCACATCAGGCAAATACTGGAACGGTACTTTCAACTCAGGCACTGACCGACTCCTTCCCACATCTTTTGCCTTCCCTATCGTGGCCTGAGCCATAGATGCCTAAAGATCATAAAAGAAAATTCAAATTGGAATCTCCAGTTCTCAAAACGGGCGATTGTGCTACACCATGTTAAATTTATAAGATTGTAGTGATTTTTAAGTTAATAATCGGAGTATTTAATAATCCTTCAGTAACACTATTCAGCATTTCTTCTTCTAGCCTTCCTCAGTACATTGTTGTTCCGGAGAGTGTTTTGGACTGGCAGCTAGGGGATGCAGCCCGTCATTTTCGAGGTGGGCGTCCTCCTATATGGTGTTGGGGAACTTACGAAGGAGCAGCATTAGTTCGGATGGCCGACATCCTACCAACTATTAATGACAGGTACACACTAGTTACGCATTTTTTTATATATGTTTAACTTTTAGAATTTGGATCCTTGGTTTCTACTGGATGGTAAGGTTGCAATTAAATTGTTGTTAGAACTACAATTTATTTCTGTGTTGGTAGTCTTTTTTGATCGTGTTTGTTTAATCGCTTACGGTATTACTTTATTAGTACTTGGTTATTACTTTTAACATGGTCTATATAATTTTGCACTCGATGTAGAAGAAATATACTGTAGAAAGGAACAGATATATAGAAGAGTTCAAAAAAAGTGTTGTGTGAAATGAATGAGAATGAAACGGAAGCAGATAGGTGCGGAAGAAGATAAAATTATGTACCGAAAACTAAATAAGGTCTAAAGTAAAACAAGCAGGGCAATAGAAATTTGGGTAAAACAGTTGGGATCAAATAGAACTGAAATAAATGGGGAAAATATTATTTTATTATGTATAGGGAGCATATATGATGGAAATGGTGGGAGCGGCAAAGAAGGCTGTCTAGTAAGTAGAAGGCAAGAAAGATAACTTGATTTATTGGAATAAAATATTGGACAGATGGGAAGAGCTTACAAAGGGTTACATGAAATATTACTACTTCCAGCCTGAGCCTTAGGTGCCTAAAGGCCATAAATAATGCCAATTTTCAATTAACTCACTCTGTGAATTGCAGAACTCTCAAGTTCATCGCCGCAGTATAAACGTTCGCCATTGGATTATATCCTGGGCAAGGTCAAGCTTTTTCATCGTGAACACCTACTTCTCGGAGATCCCTTTTAATATTGTCTTACCAGCGATGTTTCGGTTCTCCCAACGGTCTCTTTCTCTTCTGCTTTCCAAATACGATGGAATGCAAAATCATTTTTCCCGTTCGAGCTACATGGGCTACCCATCTTAGTCGTCACGATTTCAATATTCTTACATCGTGTGAATCGTACAGTCCGTGGAGTTCTCCATTATACAGTCTGCTCTATTCTCCGGTCATCTCATTCAGTTTCGTCCCGTATATTTTCTCAGATTTTTATTTTTAGACACCCGTAATTTATGTTTATTTGCTAAGGTCTGTTTTAATAAAATGTGATAAGCACAATTACTGACTTTAATAGTATTAATAATCTGAAGTGGCCCAAATCTATGCCTGAGTAAAAGTTACTGATCTCCA
>JAGDQP010021645.1:7348-31489 GCA_022664845.1 Lepisma saccharinum | reverse complement strand
TCTACTGCTACTATTTCCCGAGGTGTCTTAGGAATAATAGACAACATTACACGTGACGGTGGATGAGGATCCGCTTTCATTTCCTGACAGGTTACGCAGTCTTTAAGGTGGTTCCTGATATCGATCCTCATTCGATCCCAGAAATAATTTTCTAAAATCATATTAAGCATTTTATTAAAAACAAAATGGCCCCGATCGTCATGGTAAGCCACTATTATTATTAGTAGTAGTACAACTGAACGAAGAAAAAGTCAATATTATTTTCATGTTCAAATGTGTATATATATATAATAATCTAAATGCACTGTCTTTTTTTAAAAAAAGTTTAAGAACACTATTTTATAATAATTACGGTCAAGGCACTGCTATTCACTCATTATATCTTTCTATATATTTATTACTTTTCCAGACTGTTACAAGTTTCCTGTTAACCAAGAACAGAAAAATAAAGAACAATAGATCTATACTTCTAGTTTCCAAACGACAGTGAGCTAAAGGTGCCCATAACTGGTACGTTTACCCTAATTATTGACTCCTCAGTTCGCTAGTAGAGGGTGACATCCTTTAGCAGCAAACCGTAATGTATTTATTGATACGGTCTTTCCCGAACGTCCCTCAAAATAATGTAATTCGATATGAGGCGCTTATATGTATTCTACTCTCCGGCCATGGGCGTAGGATTTGGTTTTAAACCTGCAAGGCAAGATGATTTTAGTACGGACTGACCAACCCGGGAGACACATTATGATATATTTTCTACAGTGTATATGGATATGTGATCCGCCTCCTACCATAGGAGATGGAGGGGTGTCTGTAAAGGACAATGTAAGCTAAGGGGAAATGAAACAACACAATAAAACCAGCAATTAAAAGGGTCTTATTAGCACCTTTTATTAAGAGCTCCGTCCACTTCGGGAGTCCAACATGAACTAACTTTACTTATACGGCTTGCGCTGTTATATAGATACATGACATAGACATTACAGGAAAATTAGACTGTCATCCATAGAGGTTTTGCATAATTTGGTAATTAATTTTATATATATTTCGAAAGTCTTTGGTATTACTTCTCATTATGTATAATGTCTTTGGTGATTATAGTATTTATACAAAATAATATTCAGTAAATTAATTCAGATATCTTAAAGATTTACATATCTCATAAGCTTCGGCTGATAATTTTATAAATACATTTAATATTCTAAATTGCGAAAGGTGATTTTATATAAATGATTGAGGGTGTCTCAAACAAGAATATTGGCATCTCGTAGGATGTGACGTGACGAACGCAAATTCTCATGCAACAGTAAGAGCATCTTATGTTATTCTGTTACAATATAGATTCATACGCCTAAAATGAATTGAAATAAAAGACAATAGTCCAAACTTAAATTAGATATCTCATGTTTTGAATTTGGATTTAATTTTTAAGGCCTTTAGGCAGTGATTCTGTCAGACCACCCTATGGGGTTTATCACCCACTAAACTCGAGTGCGCCCCCAACTAAATAATGTGTACGATCAAAAATCTATAGAAGCCGTGGAAAACTCTACTTACATCCTCCCAATTTTGACTTCACTCCCCCAAATTGAAAATCCTGGCGAAATCCCTACATGTATGAAACTTTGACTCAGGCCGGATGGATGATGATAGGTAGAATAAAGAAAGAGCATAAAAACAGGAGAACCCCGAGAAAACCCAGACACACAGTGTTTGTCCACCATAAAACCCACATGACATGATCAAGAATCGAACCGATGGCCCTTAGAACCGGAAGTTAGAGCTCTACCATTGAGGCACCGTGGTTCAATCTCTCATGTGTATCCCAAACCGTACGAGTAGCGCCATCCCACGAGTGTAGGCTTCGGAGGATTACTGTCTTAAATTTTCGTTCATTTCGGTAACTTCATGTCAATATTTTGAATAAATATTTCCCCGTTCGCTCTGACTGATACGACACATTATCTACGTGCCCTCCCACAATCATTCTACGGTCTGAACAAAAGATGCTTAAAAACTCAGTCCCCAAGGTGCAGCCACTAATGTCAGGGACTTCGGATCAGCAACGGGAAGGCATGTGGATTCAAGCCTGCACAACTGTTTTTCTCAGTTTCAAGAGAAAAATATCGTAATAGTACATTAACAAATAGCTTGGTGGCTATCTTCCCCATTACCTCCTCGAAAGAATGATCGCCAATTGACGGACTTAGATCAAACGTGACCATTTCAGCCCAGAATAGAAAAAAAAAACTAGAAGTAACCCACATAGCAGAGTACGTCCCTGGGACGTCCCATTTAGATCCCATAACCGTCAGAATGGTCCTGCTCCCATAGCGATGTCCTAAGGACGTCCGTGGGATAACTCTGTGGGCAATTCAAACAGTTCATCCCGTATGGATGTCCCCTGGATGTCCCCCGGAAAGCCGTGCGGGATTACCTACCTGGAATTTCTATAAATTAAATCGACCTTACTATTATTATTATTTAATTAATTATAACTATACGAAGGATATGCCTTCGTATAGTTATACGAAGGATTAATTATAACTATACGTCCCATGGATGTAAACGGGACTTAAACAGGACGTCCTACGGACGTCCCGATATCCTGCCAGGAGATCCGTCATATATCCCTGGGACGTCATTTTGCTATGTGGGAAGCTGAAAGAAACTATGACGCAAAAAAATAACCTAGGCCGCGAGATATTTCTTGTAAATCCTCCGTTGTTGCTTACAGTACCTTAGGTGATAAAGAAGTGACAGCCAATAGGGCTGTATAAATACAGAACAGGAACACTATACAAAAGGATGATATAAAATAGTTACTTTGAAAAACACTTTAAACTGAAAAATAACGGAAGCTTTTCCAAACTCTCTTTTTTTTTTCATGCAATGAAATTGGGTGTGGAACTGAAAGGTTCGTTGAAAGCCGGCAATGGATTCTTTCATCTTTCATTAACAGCGACCTAAAAACAGTTGGCTTTCTTCTCCATAAAAGACACACGCCGGAAAGGGAGGAGAGGGAAGAGAGAGGGGGGGAAGAAGTGAAATAAAAGGACGCTGATACAGTTGTAAACGAACGTAAGTTGCTGAAAGGTTTGCCTGAATTAAACCCACAAACATTTTCTGATTCTATACTGTTTTTAAAAGCAAGGGAAATAATAATAAACTTTTTGAAGATATAGGCCTACTTTTCCTAAACAATTCGTACCAAAAAGTAAAAAATTATTTTGTTTAGGCATATGTTTCTAATTTTTTAAAAAAAATTTCGAGTTATTTCGGTGTTCGGAAACGTTTTCTCAATCTAATTCTTTTGTTATGAAAATCCTGAAGTGTTCTGCAACCAGCCAAACCCAGCATCGTTGAAGGCTAGTATTTATTTTTAGGATAAAGAAGTCCATATGAAAGAAAAATATTAAAATATATGAAAGTAAGAATGGAATATTACGGTCTCCATAGTCTAGTGGTTAGAGCGTTGGACTCATGTCCTAGTGGTCCCGGGTTCAATTCCCAGCTGGAGTCCCACTTTTCGACGTCCACCCAGCGTCTTGAGGAAAACTGAGGAGTCACGTGAATAAAGACGTGACGGCCAGTCGGTCTAGAAAGCTCCTAATACGCATGTTCGTGGCTAGATGACGCGCAATGCTGATCACACTGACGTCACTCAGGTGGATGCAGTTCCACCAAGCGTGGACAGAGGGCGTTGGGGCCGGCTCAGGACCTATCGGTCTGTAACGCCGGTGGTTATTTATTTATTATTTATTTAACAATGGAATATTACATTGTCACCCAACTTACGTCGCTGTGCAAAATATCATCATTGTATGACGTCGGGAAATGAGTTAACGTTGCAAGATATGAGAACACCACGAATTATTGTGAACTAAAGAAAAGAATGTAAAAAAAAGAGTGTGTCTTGAGTGGCCAGATTTGAAACCAGTTTTTTTGGTGACCTGGCCTGACCTGGTGACCCGATCCGAAACTTGAACCTGTCTTGATCCGAATAAGTGATTCTGTCAGATCCACTCTGTGGGGAGTGTCACCCCCCGAATTCTTATGAGCTCCTACCTTACCTTTAACATTTTTACGGTCAACAATCGATAGAACAGTGCGAAACTCCACTTACGCCCTTCTAATTTTGAATTTACACCCTTCAAACTAAAAATCCTGAAGGAATTCCTCCGCATGACTTACAAAAATATATTTTTATATGGGCCAGACTAATATCTTTGGACTTCGACCCGTCACGATTCGCCCTTTAGCCATTAAAATCCAAACCCATGCCCCTGCCTGGACTCGAACCCGGGAGCCACCGAATGACGTGACTGACTCGGTAACTCGGCCTTAACCCAAACGACTAGATTTACATTGTGACCCGGTGACCTGATATTCGAACCCAATTGTCCCAGTGACTCAATTTTGACCCAACAGCCCTGTTTTCTCTCGAGTTTACCTTGTCTTGTACTGGCCTTGCCGAGAATTCCTGAGTGGACCTGCGCCCCTTTTGTTTTGGAAGCGTAAAGAAGTCCACTTACCCACTTTTGTTACTACTGGTGGCGTTATGGTATTGGGGTCTTCCAAAATTAACAATTTTGACACACAAGACTTGTTATGACCAACATAAGGTTCGTGTTGAAATTATAACCTCAACAGACCTGCTTTGGAGGCCTCAAAAATCTCAACAAGGAGTCGTGTGAAGTTTACTATCATATAAGTGCACATTGATTTAATACATTCATATTTTTTAAGGCACTATATTTACTTAAAACTTCGTATTTTGAGGCCTGATCCGTATCCTAAGGGCCCTCCCAAGTTGTTTTGGGGGGCACACTACCATGTAGGATATTGAAGGCCTTGAAATGTGTCTTTGGGGTTCAAGCGCCACAACGCCCACCCACTACCAGGAGGGCATTTTCGTTTCCAGTGGATGGGTCCTTTTCAATTTCCCGGGTGGGTCCTTTGGTTACCAGTCCGCCCCTGTTTATACCTACCTGTGACTTGAATCTATCAATATTATAATTTTCACTCACACACTCTTTCAGAATAGTTGTTCCGGAAGAAAGTTATTTGAACACTTTCGAGTGTATCTTTTTTCTTCCCGGGGATACTTTTCTTTAATTCACAATGGTTCATCGTGTCCTCAAATCTTGCAACGTTAATTTAACTCATTTCCCGACGTCATACAATGATGAAATTTTGCATAACGGCGTAAGTCGGATGACAATACAATATTATTTATGTATTTTAAAAGCATATTTTATTTTTTGTACGAACTTCTTTATCCTTAAATAAATACTAGCCTGCAACGATGTTGCGTTTACCTGGTTGCATATCACTTTAGGATTTGTATGACAAGATCACCTTGAGAAAAAGTATCCGAGCACCGAAATGACTCGAAAAATTATAATAAAAACAACTTTTAAAATAGATACTTTTCTTAAAGAATTCGTACCCAAAAAGTAAAAGAATAATTTTGTTTATGCATGACTAAAAAGAAAAGCATGAGGGCGCCCCGATTGAAGAATTTATAAAGTGAATATATAAGAGAGCGCTTCATGCTTTTCTTTTTAGTCTTGTATAAACAAAATTATTATTTTTTTCAATTTTTAGTACAAATTGTTTAAGAAAAGTATATTTTTTTTTAAGTTTTTTTTATTATTTTTTACATGTGTTTACTATTCAGGTAACTATTCGGCTTCGTGTTTTTTGGTACTCTGGGAGGTAAATAAAACCGTTCGTGGTCATTCATTACTGAAAGAAAATGTTCAGACGCCGAAAACCATAAGAAAAGAATTAAACCCGTGCTATGCCCTCCAGGTAGAAATCGGTTACTGAGTCAGACCAAGTCCCAAGATTAGAGCCGGTTGAAAACCTGACCTTGTGACCCATTTCAGCTCTGTCGGTGAGATGCTAGAGATATATGCCAATCAGAGCCATCATTGTACATAATCATGTACAGGATGTTTCAAAAGTATCTTTGCCAAACAAGAAAAAAAAAGTACCTTTTGAAGAAATGTAAAAACTTACACCATTTCTGAGGCTTCCAAATATTTCAAGGCATCGTCACGAACCAAGTAGTATCTCGTTATACAAAGACGTAAGATATGTCGGCTTTGAAAAACACAACCAACGTTGCACCTATGTATTTAAGGGCTTCCTTGCGTCCCCCCACCTACCCACATTTTTCAAAATATTTCAAAATCTAAGAGCATTATCAAAAATTTGAGAACATATTGCACTAATATTTACAAATTACTCTGAAATGCAATGGGCAGCGATCTCAAGATCTTCTCCACATATGAGTAATTAGACTTCAATTAAATAATGACGTCATAATCTTTGAATACGTATCACTCATCTGTGGAGAAAATTTCGAGATCGCTACTAATTGGATTCCATAATAATTTATAAATACTAGTGCACTACGCTCTCAAACTTTTGATAATGCTTTTAGATTTTAAAATATTTTGAAAAATGTTCAAAAGTGAGGGTTGGAGCCAGGAGTGCTCTTAAGCAAATGTTATAATGGAAAAAAGTGCAGCTTAGAAGGGATGTTTTTCTATTACTATTGTCAGTTAGTTGAAGACGAAATTCTTCTCTTTATACTTCACTGTTTGCACACTAAAAAAATGCATGCGAAAGAAACAATGTGGTTCGAATGCTGTAGCCAGTACAAGAGATTGTTATCAATAGTTTCGTAGAGAGTGAGAAAAAACTTTCTAATACACTCCCAGGAAGCCAAATGCCAAGCCCAACGGCCACGGCGGCCCGACCAACTAGTAGCCGGGAACTAGTTGGGGGAAGGTCGGCGTGAACCATAAGTGGCATTTGGCCGTCGGGCCATTTTTCGGGTCGCCATAGCGGCGTAAACTCGCCCAGCACCTGCCCGAAAACGCCGGCTACCTGTCTTTTTTTTTTGTTTGTTTGTTTTGTTTTTCAAAACTCGACGTCGGTCCCACCTTCGCCGACCAAATGCCGACGTCCTCTGGTTTGTTGGACGTCGATTGCACATTGGCACTATCAGACTGGCACAGGTAATGTCATGTAGAAATGACAGCTTTTTAGAGTCTTTTCTTTCAAATGGCTACCCCGTACGAAGTATTCTCTTCAGCAGCGTGAAGTAAGAAGTATTCACGTTAGTGGCCCCGTGCTTCTCCAAGAAATTCACACCCCGAAAACACATTTCACGAACCAGAAAACATTTTGCATTGTTTTTCCGACAAATGCCTATGCTTTACATTTCTTGGGAGGCGAACTCTTATGATGCCCTTCATCAAACTGCTGCCCTGTTACCCGTCTTATAAAACAATCTAGTTTCACCTTTTCCTTCAGAAGAAACTGGATACAGTACAGCTGTTCCATAGCTACAAACTACCATGAATTCAACAATTGAACACAAAACGACCAGAAGAGACTCATACGAGACTACGATATTGTTGCCGTACGTATATTACGTAATGTTTAACAAACAAACTCTCGGTGAACCCTAAAACAACCTTGTGTTGTATAGAGTAAATGCACCAAATATGAGACCGTCTCCTAATATGAGACCCCAAGCTAACTGCGTAAGTATGTTATGCACTCTGTTGATGACTGCGAAAACTTCTAACATATTAGGTATGTCAACTACAGTAGAGCCCCGTTAATCCGTCACCTTTGGGACTGAGGGCATGCTCGGAACTTCGGATTATCAGAGGAGTAAAAATATTTATTATATTACAGTAAAGTGCAAAGAAATCAATTTGATTATTAATAAAAATTAAGAAAAATACAAAAACAAACCGTTCACCTTGTCAAAAATCACTGCTTTAACAATAAATAGTAGTAAAGCAAAGCACGAGAACTCACTGGTTAACAATATACGTAGTGTTTCAAGGACAAGTACAGAAATCCGCCACATTCCCTCTACCTCCGTCATAGTCGGATTATGCGAGGAGTCGAACCAACGGAGGTCGGATTAACGCGGTTCTACTGTACTGCGTAGTTGCTGTGATAGAAAATCCGTACGAGTTTTCTGTAAGGTTAATTTCGATACTCCTTTGTAGATACAGGTAAGTTACAATTACCTGTTCCATGGCATCACTCGATTACATGTTAGTACTACAAACAATGGCAAATCTGCACATCTGAATTTAACGAGTTCCAAGATTACTATTAAAAAATATAATGGCAGGCACTGAAGCTTCTTATATGATGGAACCCCAATGGGTTCCTAAAATGACATAGGGTCCTACAGATATGAGGCCTCTTCCCACTACGTCAGACTCGATGATATATATAAATAAGAGAAACCTCGTCGAGAAGGCAGAAATTATTACATCATCACATTATAAAGCACGATTATCTGCAGCGTCGAAGAGCAATGGGTTCAATGCTTAAGTTGTTACCGATGGGCACACGAGTATTGTGCAGATACAGATTCCCGTTTCATATGCCCACAATGTTAGGAATCAAAGTAATATGAAAACCAGTAACATTTAGATTGGAAATGTATGGAGTCTCATATTAGGCGCCATTTTGTATTACAATTTTGTATGCTTTTGACTTCGTTTTAATAATTACACTTTAGATACACATGTAACATTTATATATTTGACGAATCAATATATAATAATTACATTTATACCTTGTTCGTTCCATTATCTTTCTTTTCCTTTCATTAATATAATTAAATGAAAATTAATTTCATACTCGGTGACTTTACTCTACTAATAAACTCTTGTAGTTGGTTTTCTAGATTTTATAAAACAATCCCAAGCGGGGTTTCGCTACTATGTTACTTGATTATCACTAACTAAATCAAAAGCTTTGTTGGAAATTAATTAATGAACGCAGTATTACATGCTGAGGTGAACGATTTCTGTCATTTTATCGGTATTACATTGGAAACCCTTGATTTTGCTGATTATATGTAATCATTAGGTACATTCAGTATCAAATCCTGATTGCTCTGCGTTTCTAGAAACTATTGTTTACAAAATGAAAACATTCCCTCTCGCACATTCTTTACGTTAGGAGGGTATTGTCTATTTCTGAGTTCTGTAGCCGCGAAGGAGGAGTCGCAGAGTGATCATGGGTGGGAGGACACTATTGATAGCCAATGCGAGGCAGGTAGTAAAAGCGCGAGTTCTCGCTGATTGGTTGTGCCCTTCCCACTTCATCCCGCGCGCTAGCCAAGACTCCTTTCAGAGGTTTACAGAACTCGGAACTACGCAATACTTCTTTATTTTATCCAATTAATTAGGAGTGTTTGTACGGTTCTATTTGCTTTATTATACTGATACTGTTTTACAGTGATTTTAACTTTGCGCAGATGTTTCATTCTTGTTTTATTCACGAAAGCTATTCGTATATCATCATCTGATTAGCTATTCGGAAGTCGTCGTCCAAGGAACGTACATTTCAGTATTATATGAGCATTTTAATTCCTTTAATAGTAAAGCTATAGCAAAAGGGATCTTATAATCCCGCCTATGATGTCCGTCTGTGCGTGTCTAGAAACTAAATTTCAGAAACTACAACGGGTAGAGAGGTGCTTCAGGTGTCATTCGAAAAAGTATTGGTTAAACTAGCTCAGAGCAACCGGAACTGTCTTGATTGGTGTAGATATCAGTGTTACCAACCATATTAAAAAACAATTGTTCAAATTTATTCCATTCAGTTAGAACTAGCTGCACCAAACTTGGCATAAACATTCGACACAAAGAAAAACACTGAGGGGCACGTTCTCAAGCACTCCGCTTTTCAGGGTTGCAAACTTATTTTCTATATTTAAAAAAATCTTCCATTATTTTAGACATAGAAGCACCAAACTTGGCATAAACATCATATCTGCACCTGAGAGCCAGGACTGTGTAAGTAACTAGTCCTTGTTTTCGAGAAAAGAAGAAAGAGACTACTTCCTCTCACATAGAACCTAAATGAACAAACTACAGAATAGACTTACCTTTTTACATTATTTAACAAGTTTACAACTCGAATCACGTGAGGCTATACAAATACTGCATTTTTCAGGATGTGACCAAAATTGGACTTACACCGTTCTGACTCTCGGGTACAGATATTTGACACAATAACAACATAATGTGGGTGTTACCGTAGACAGGTTGCCAACCCGTACCTAGAAAATACATCTCATGAACTACAGATACGTGGCTGAGGTGTCGTCGGGAAGGTCTTGGATAGACTCGCTCAGAGCCGTCGGAACAGTCATGACTAGCGCAGAGGTTCAGTGTTGCCAACCCATTAAAAATTTCAAATTGTTTCATTAAATTAGACCTAAGTGCGCCAAACTTGGTATAAACATCATTCAAGATAATAGGAAAATGCTGGAAGGGTTCTAAGTCCTCAAGCACCCTAGTTAACAGTGTTGCCAACCTATTTTCTATTTTTAATTGGTTGCATGAAGTTGGACATAGCAGCACCAAATTTAGCATACACATTATTTGGCACAATAGAAAAGTACTGTGACTTTTCCGTACTGCAGTTGTCAATGTTGCCAACTTAGTTTATATTAAAATTATTGCTTGAGTAGCTAAAATGCTATCAAGGGACCGGAGCCCTCGCGATTGTTAGTGAACGCGCAGCTCCAACTTGTTTAAAATTATTGGCGCAACCAGACAATCAACCATACATACATGCATTTATAAATATCTACCCATTTCCTTGTGACTTCGAAGAAGTTTCTTTTCTCATCGGTAGATGGCTCTGAGAGCTCAATAGCTCATTTCTTAAGCATTCTGGTCAATTGATGCTTCTGATTGGTTCGTACTGTCATATTTTAGCTAACAGGAATCGCTTAACCAATCAGAATTTCAGTTTACCAGGATCTTGAACCAAATAAGTTATTGAGTTGTGAGAGACATCTGACGTCGACGAGAGAAAGTATTCCAAAGTAAGAAGGAAACACGTACACATCTGATAATGCTGGTTAATTCTCTGTATATGGTTCTCTGTTGTTTACTGCTTAGTAACATCTAATATTTCAATATTTTATGCCACACAAAGACCTGTAATGCAAAGTTAAAGTACACCTAGATCGAATTTTGTAAAACATTTACCTTATTTCAATTTTCTACTTCTTAAGGATACAAGTAGCTCAGTGGTAGAGAGTTGGCGTAGCATTTGAGAGGTCGTGGGTTCGATACCAGTGGCCAACCATCCTGACTGAGGGTTTTCCAGAATTTTTCATCAGTCATGCCAGACAAATGCTGGGATGGCATCTTCAGCATAGGTCCTGGTTGATATCTTCCCGAATCCTTTACTCTCCCCTATCCCGGTATGAGCCTTAGATGCCTAAAGGCCATAAATACAAAATTCGAATTCAAATTAAGGATACAAATATATGCATTCATAAAATGTAATTGAAAATGAACGACGTGCATAGGACTGAAATATGCAACCATTAAAATTTTAGATGAAGTCGGATTTATTTGTTTTTCACAAACACTATTTTAGAAAGCTTTCAAAACTAAAAAGCCACAGAAGATCCTGTAAACTCCCGAACATTTACCCCTGCAGTTTTTACAATCGACCGCTAAGCTTGTAGCCAGCGCTAAGTTGAGGGCAAGTCGTATTTTGGGCAATCGGCGTACGCAAAATATGACTTTAATAACACCAGTGTTGTGCAAGGTTAAATAATTCTACAGGATTACATTTTGATTTCCAATTCATTGATTCTTCCGTAAAACTACCAGTCCTAATTCAGTGTGAACGGAAGTTCTTTCAGATACGAGTTTAGAAAAAAAAAAAGAGCACAGTCACTTTATTTCGTGGGCTCAAAGTTTCTTTCACTTGATTTATGAAAAATACCACAAATGGCACAGTTTTCGAATGCGCCAATTTTTATTCATCGAATCTGTCACGAATTTTGATTCATTGCAATTGGCACGCCCTAGTCCGCTACTTCAGTATTCAAGTAGCTCCAGAATTACTCTCTGGATGCTGAGCGAACACAAAACTTTTGAGTCTCCGCAGGGTATAAGCCGGCAACGCTCTTGGCGAGTGAGATTCCGTCTAGACAACGCAGGAGCCTTACTATTCAATTATTGATGATCATAATGGGAAAGTGAGGGTCGATGAACCGATGATGGTTTTCCATTACCTTCCATCGGATAACGATGATGTCCTAAGGACGAGACCTACAGTTTAATGTGGGCTTCAAAACACTTGTGCCGCCACCGGGAATCCAACCCGAGACTCCTGAATTACAAGGCAGCGAGTCTTACCATTCACTCACGGCTAGCGGAGCTGATGCTCCCAAAGCTGGCCCATCCATACATTCTCGCATCTGATATAGATATTGCTGCAAAATCAACCATAGTAAATACTCAGAATCAAAGAATAGTATTTATCCATGCTATTCAATCAAAATCCGCGTTTAATTAAGCGCAGCAGTTATCAGAGTTTGAGCACTGGTTCTATCTAAAAAGACCTCAGCAGAAGTCAAACCAAACCACATTCATATTGGACAATATTTCAACGTAGTAATAACACGTTCTGAAATAGCTGTGTTATATAAACAAAAGCACATGACTGTTTTCACACAAGGAAACGCAATATTGGCAAAAAGAAGGAAATAACATTCTGTATGTTTGTTGACATTCGGAAGCCACAAGCGGAAGTCAGATAACACACACAATGCCACGTGATTCACTTACCGTCTTCATCGCTCAAGTTTCTGCCTACTCGTCCAGACTGATTGGCGCCCATTGTTTCAGATCTTCTGTATGGTCAGTTCATGTTGACAAGAAAACAAATAAACTTTCAGAACTTAAAAAGTAATACTGTATACACAACGTGTTTTTTTTTACATTATAATATGACGTCAAAAAAATATATATTCTTTATCTCCAAGAAAAACACGCGAGAACTGTCATCGCTTACACATCAGCAAGTCACTACGATAAGAGATTATTGATCTATTTTCGCTATTCAAAAAAGAAAGAAAATCAAATTATCCGTGAAAAACTAGTCCGCTGGCAACACTGTTCTTTTCACATGTAAATGGACAAACACATATGAACAAATTCGGATAGTGATGGCACGCACGGAGAGTGCATTAGAAGTATACGCTCTAATAACGCGTGTTTCGCATGCGAGTTACCAACACCGTAAGTTGCATTCGGTCTGCTCGTAGCGAGAGATGCCCACAAACTAATGCTAGTCCGTCAGCCGTCCGTGCTCGATGCTCTCGCCTTGACACTGTTGCATGTGTGTGTGTGTGAATGTAGATCGGAGTTCGTCTTGGTGTGAGTGTGTGTGTGTGTGAGAGAGAGATGGTATTAGTGCGTATGGTTGGCGTCGCGCAGAGCGGAATGGGTAACTTAAAGGGGAGTGCGCCGATGCGGTTTTCAACGGAGCTACCGAAACAAAGTGATAGACGCTTCTTCGAGTATTCTTATCTTTGACAGCAGAGAATCGGTGAGACAAGCTAGCTAACCAACGAAACTTTATCTGTATATTTCAAGCTATATTTTTCATCATAATCATTAGTTTTATTCTGAAAGGGGCAGGTCCTCTTAAGGTACGTTAAGCCTTCTCCATTTACTTTGATTTTGCGGTTTCCCGTACGATTTGTCTTCTTTAATATTCATCTTTATCTTGTCAAAGGGATGGATTTGTCTTATCCTTTTTCCCCTCACTCATTCCAGTTGGTAAAGCGTTGGCTTTGTATTCGAGAGGTCGTGGGTTCAGTCCCAGCAGCCGACGATCCTAACTAAGGTTTATCCATGATTTTTCCTCAGTCACACCAGGCAAATGCCGGGATCATACCTTTAACTTAGACCCTGACCGACACCTTCCCTATCCTGGCCTGAGCCTTAGATGCCTAAAGGCCATAAATAAAATTCAAATTCAAATTCACCACGTCGTCACTACGCATCGTGTTAAAATGCCTAGAATTAATTTAAAGTTTCACCTTAATAGTACTCCACCTGCGACTCTTCTCGGTAATGCATGGTTGTATACCATTTAGGATAATCGCGTTACGCATTAACTCTGTTCTGTAAGATAAGATAAAATGAATTTTATGGGCGGTAACAGCACAGAGAAAAACTGTTCTGTTTGAGAAAACAAATTTTCATTTTATTTAGCATTGTAAATGACGATTTGGGGCTGGAAGTTTGGAATCCTAGATCTCGTAAACGTAGCGAAATGTCGCACGTGATCAATATATCAACACAACTTCTGGAAACTCAAATAACAATGGCAAGCCTCCTGATATAATGTTTTATTTTCTTAAACAGTACTATTTATTGAATAGTGATGGTAAATATCATATGTGAAGCAGAGAAACAATGTTGCAGCCTGTAAATAATATACGATGTGAAATGATTAAAATGTCAATTTTCAGTATTTAATCTGGGATGATATTCATAGTTTGCAACACTGTATTCTGCATTTCCAAATAATGTTTATCGTAACTAGAAAATACCAGATAGACAATAAACGGGTGTAGCGCAAATTTGATAAAAAGCCAAACGTGATATCAGGTTGGCAACACTGACAACACGATGACATAACATTTTAACTTCTAATATCTACCCAATTGATACAAATCAACTCCCCAAAACTATATTTTACTTTTATGCGTTTTTTTGGGGGGGAGGATATTCCTTCTGTTTATCACTGTAAAATAAATTTGTGGTCCAAATTGAAATCCTTGTATTATATATCGAAAATGACACGGAATTTGAAAAATGACAGACACTTTTTTTTTTGTATGGTATCAAGAAGTTATGTGTGAAGTTTGGTTGCTGGATTTCGTCTCTATGTTTGAAGCCCTAAGAATATTCTTTTCTTTTTTAATCTCAGTTACTTCTACAATTCTGCAGGTATTTACGTATCTTTATGGCGTTAAGATTTCCTTCGAATGGGCCTAAAATTTCCTGCTTTCGGCGCACACTTCTTGGTCAAAGATTCCGCCATAATTTTCAGTGTGGGTGGGGCGTAAAGTCAAACTTGGGATGGTGTTAAGTGGAGTTTTTCATAGTTTCTATCGATTTTTTAATGTAAAAATATCAAAGTTGTTGTTCCTCTGGAGGATTTTGGGGGGTGACACAGGGGGAGGGTCTGGCTGAATCACGGTTCTCTATAGTGTTCTTCGTAAGCCAAATGATTGTTAACTTTGGACAGTGACATTCAAGATTCGTGCTGTTACATCATCCCCCTCCCCCCGCCGAGCAATGAATTGATTTTTATGCCTCAGTGGCTCAGGGCGAGATAAGGTACGAAGGAAAAAAGATGTGGAAAGCAGTCGTCGGGCGCTCAGTTCCTGCATTTGACTAGTGTGATTGAGGTAAACCCGCGAAAAACCCTCAGTCAGGATTGTCAGCCTCTTGTATCGAACCTTTCAAATGCCAAGTCGACTGTCTACCAACTGAGCTACGGCCGAATAGTTCCCTCCAAACAGTTTTGATTTTGTAAGATTATCGGTGCCCAGAACTGTCACTGTACAACTCCCAAGCTGCAAACGGACGTGAAAATGACGTCATTTGTGGTCGAAATTTAATGCAAAAGACGTCGAAATGACGGGTAAATGTCACAAATCAAACAATGTGTGTAAAAAATCCCTCCAGTTCCTGTAGGTATTTGTTTCAAATAAACATATAAATGAACCATTTTTTTTTTCAAAATCGTTTGATCCCGGTGTTTTGTCCCCTTAACCACATTTTAGAAAGCAACTGCACACACACAAAACAGTTGAATCCGACAAGTTCACTGTTTAACTTCAATCAGATTGGCCAGGATCACGCAGTCGCTATAGAAAACGAAATATAATCATAGTATGTCGTCGAAGAAAACTACGGGATGAGACATGACAAAATTACGTCAATTAGAAGACCAAAATATCACGTAATCGCGCCGTAGATTTCGTGACACTGACGTGATTGTGATCTTTTCGACCAAAATATCGCGTCTTTTTCACGTGAGTGTCCTGCTTGGGTTGTATTTTCCGGAACAGTTGTATATCTTACTTTTGTCCGGGACACTGCTTGTCAAAAAATCTATTCAGAGGAAATTTTAAAATAAATAGTAGTATCATGCAAAGCGCTGTTCATACGAATGATCAAGTTATAGAAAATTGAAAGAGATTTCCCATCACGTAGAAATCAGAACCGATCACATACTTGTTCTGACCCGCCTGACCCAGCGACTTGGTTCGAAACTTGACTCAAATGACCCGTTTTGACCCGATATTGACCGGAGTGGCTTGACCCGGCGGCCCGTTTCAGCTCTGGTACGGAAGTTCTGTGTTAATTTACCCTTTAAGGAAAGAAGGAAACCATTTTTTAAAACAAAAAGCTCCGAAGTATTGAACATTGATTTGCTCTATAGTCTCGGTCTGGGTCGGTGTAGCCCCACTATAGGTAGACTTGGGGCACTATTTATTTAAAAAAGATTCGAGTTCGAATCCATCAACGCCCTGAGATGTTACAAATATGTTAGAGGCCTTCTTTACAAATTGAACCACGCAGCGACAACATTAATATTGGTAGGAACGAGAAGGACTGTTACAAATTTGGCTAGAATATGGAATAAATATATACAAATCATAGAACATATCACGAGAGAAATGTTTAGACAAAAAAATTATAAACAGTTTATTATATATCCAGAGTTTAAATATTTTCCTCCAATTTGCCACAAATTTCTTACTTGGTTTACGGCACAAACGATACAAATGCTTGTAATAGAACGACAACAAATAACTATGGAGGAATATATTTTTTCAAATTCAGGCGAGGTTTTTTAATATATCTGAAAATGTAAGAAAAAATATATGCAAATTATATAAGAGTTGTATATTAATACAAATTTTAACCAGAATAACAACACAAAGAAAGGGTTAAGAATTTAAGTTAAAATTTGAACAAAAAGGAAAGATAAGGTAATGTTCTTAGTTCACGTGGTATATGTGAAGTAAAGTTAAATAATTTTGATGTTGGATTTCACTGCACGTACATTTATTTGAAGAGAGCTTTGTACAGCTCTATAATAAAGTACTTGTTTAAAATTGCACATTGTTCAGAGTATAAAGTAACTGTATTATGTTCTTGTAGCAATAAATTATTTTTTAAAAAAATGGTAGAGCGTTGGGGAGGTCGTGGGTTCAATCCTAGCGACCGACCATCCTGAGGTTTTTCCAGGGATTTTCCTTAGCCATATCAGGCAAATCCCGGGATAGCACCTTCAACATAGGTTCTGGCCGTCATCTTCCTTAATCCTTTCCTCTCTACTATCCCGATCTGAGCCTTAGATGCCTAAAGGTCTTAAATAAAAATTCAAATTTAAATGAATGTTGCAAAATAAACCAAAAATTACACTTTACAACGGAACCAGATATACGTATTTGTTAACGCATTACATAGGGTAAACTAATTTATTAGTATTGCGTGCTTTTATTTATTTATTTCAAATTTGTCATGGTGTGCCATGACTAATACCCACTTGACGCCCTTTTCATGAGAAGATGTTTTTTTCTGGTTGCGTGATTGAAGGAATTGGAGTTGGTTTATGTGCTTGTCTGGGAATGCTGTTATTGTTAATTTATTAAAAACCTGGGATTAATACGATATTACATCGTAAGCATTCATTTGGTTGGATTATTTGAATCTGAATTTATTTAAGGCCTTTAGTCAACTGTGGCTCAGGCCGTATGGATGATGATGGGATGAATTGGTGGAATGAAGAAAGTGGGAGGAAACGGGAGTATCCCGAAAAAACCACGCACACGGTGTTTGTCCACCACAAAGCCCACATGGCTTGAGCAGGGATCGATCCGACGACCCCTAGCACCAGAGGTGAGCGTTCTACCAACTGAACCTACGTGGTCCCTTGGATTATTGGAAACTATGAAACGAAAAAAAAAAACGAGAAAAAATAGAAAAGTAAAAATGAGAAAGTGCTTACATGCCAGAATCATAATAATGGAAATGCTAGTATGTTATCTTCTGTCCCTGGGGCCACACGGGGCACTAATAAGAGACACGATGCGCCCTGTTAGTGTTTAATGGATTTTAACCGTGTACTTGATGGAAGTATGAAATCTGGTGGATGTGAGTCGGAAAGAGGTGTGAGCTGTGGGAGGTCTTCATGGCCGTCGGAGAGAGGGGCAAGAAATATGCTAAACAGAAGGAATAATGGGTTTGGAATTAGCAAAGTTTATTGTTGATTGGAAGTGTTACTATGGTCTATAGCAGCGGCTCTCAAACTGTGCTCCGCGGAGCCCTGGGTTGAGGGAAGACTCCACCGGGACTCCGCGACGATCTCATTAAAAAATCCTGGTGTCAACAGCAAAAATTCTCAAAATCGGTGAACTTCTTTCCTTTCGCGATGCAGTGACTGTATGTTTTATATATCTTTCCTTTAAATCACGTACTCAGCAATATTTTCCAACCTCAGAATCAACTCAATCTGATTTTTAATGCATCCATTTAATCTTTTGCAAGCGGATAGAAAACACCACAAGAAATAGAACGTGGCTACACAGTAAAAAATAGCTGTGTTAATTCAACACAATGCGGTGTCCCAGCGTGACTACCACTTTTGTGTGTTAAATCAACACAACACACGGTGTTGATTTCGGTACTGGGAGAAAAAAATGTAAGGCTGCAACTAGATTTGAACATGGGTTGCTCAGTTAAAAGTCGAGCGCCTTACTGACTTCGCTAAATCGTCAGACAGGTAGTGTACTAGATTGAAACAATATAGAGGATAAAAAAAATGTTACTGAACTCCAAACACACACAAAGTTACTCTCACGACTTATGCCATGATTTAATCACTTTTCCATTTGTCAGTTAGGGATCACAATCCCCATTTATTGAGAATATGTTCCATTTCTATGAAAGCAAGCGCAGCATTTGACATGTTGTTACGATAAGCAGTAATCCTGCTCAAGTGTTTGACTGTCACCATCTTGCTTGCTTTCATAGAAATAGAATATATTCAATGAATGGGAATTCTGGTTCTCAATTGACAAATAGGCAGTGATTAAACCAAGGGATAAGTCGTGCAAGTAACTTAGTTTGTTTTGGGGGTTCAGCAACATACATTTGACCCCCTTCACTGCTTAAATCTATAGTGTAGTCGTTTTAACTCAAATGTTGTTAGTAAATATCGTTTGTATCTAGTGCCTATTCTGTCCGACGATTTAGCGAAGTCGGTAAGACGCTCGACCCCTAACTGATCAACCCATGTTCAAATCTCACTGAAGCCGTACATTTTTTTCACAGTACCGAAATCAACACCATGTGTTGTGTTGATTTAACACACAAAAGTGATAGTCACGCTGGGACACCGCATTGTGTTGAATTAACACAGCTATTTTTTGCAGTGTATGGCAAGAGAGTAAAGAATTTTTTTCAAGCATCGGTATTACATTGGCTGGAAATAAATTCTCCAATATCTCTATAAATTGAAAAAGTAGGAAAAAGATGAACGTAGTTTACTTCAAAGCACAAGATCAAGCAAGGGCAGAGAGTTTGTTTAACTGACATGTACTGTCGGGATAACGGATATACGGCGTTTCAGGAGTCACGTGCCATCTGACTCCCCTTTGTTTTATTGTTTGTCCCTAGTCTAGTTGTCAAGAACAAGACTGGTCGTGGAACAGATGTATTGACATTTGCACAGACGCTGTGACAGCAATAATTGAAAAATGTGCAGGTGCTGTCTCACGAATCAAATTGGTTGTCAAAACTAAAGAAGTAGTCATTCAATTCTTCACCGGCATGCACTAGTCGTGAGAAAAATGTCACCTGCACTTTAAACCGTTCTTGAAAATGCTGTGAAAATAGTTAATTTTATAAAATCTCGACAGCTGAATGCACGGCTATTCAAGATTTTGTGCAAAGATATGGAATCTGTTCACACCTCGTTATTACTCCATTCCTAAGTGCGCGTTTTTCTAATTGATGATCACTCCGGTTTTGAACAAAGTCTGAATGATGAACTATGGTTGAATAGGCTTGCATATTTAGTAGGGTGGGTCATTTTTTTATATATTGGGGTTCGAGTTGTCATCAAAAGTTGTGCATTGGTACCAAATAAAGCAATGCCAAATGTGACCGTCCTAAAACATTATTTAACCGGGCCCCTAAACCCCTAAAGGGCGCAATTTTCTTTTTAAACAAGGGATAAAAATAGGATACCAATGTCCATATTTTTGGGTTCGAGTAGTTATGAAAAGTTCTCCATTGGTACGAAATTTAGCCATGTCAAATGTGTAACGAGTTTACATGAGGTCATGAGTTTATAAAGTGCATAACATTCCGCCGATTTGGAATTTAAATATGTTCGTTTCGTTTTAAACAAAAAGGCAATTTCAGTCTTGTTATTAGCTTTTGGAAAGAAAGTTATGATTTGCTATCCTATCTTGTTTTTAAAAAGAATTATATTGAAACTTGTCGGTCTGTTGATACAAATGATCGATATTCTCATGTACGACGATAATCGGTGTTCGGATAAACTGATGAAGGATAAGTTATGTTATTGATGAATATGAATAATCGTATGTGATGTATATACACTCTAAAATGACAGAGCTAGTGTAAAAGTGTGATCTCTTTTTGTGTACTATCAATAACTAAGTACGAAGACAATATGCCGAGAAAGCGTAGTAGGTGCATGTATGAAGCATTGTAACCTCAATGAAATATTGGTAGAAATTGATGAACGATTATGATTCATTACGTAGTAGTGATAGCACCTGTGTTTATTCGAACCCAGATTAGTATGATGAACAGGAGAATTAGAAGTTATCAAAATGGCGTTCGAATATGTAATTAGAACCAAACATTATGGGTTAACTATAGTAGTGACGCACCAATTTTTAGAAATTTACAGGAGGAATTGAGATAATTGTGTGATGTTTGAGAGTATTAGGGAGGTAAATATTGATGTTGGTAACATTTGAAGTGAATAATGATATAGTTTTAGTGTGTTTTTAAGATGTTTTAGGACGCACTGCATGTTGTGGCGGAAGGAACTATTTTGCGTAGAGTTACAGTTGTTGTCATGTGGAAGGCGGTAAGGCAGTGTTGAAATGGCGTGTCTTTGTGATGATTATGACATTTCTTGCGTTATCGTTATTGAATGGTATGGAAATGACGAGGGAAAGTGCATCTTGAAGGTTACTTAGCAGAGTATTTATGTAAGGAAAGGAAAAGGTACCGAAATAATTGTACACGACTTTCTAATGGAAATTGGGAGAGTTAACACGCCTGTGTGCTGAAGGTAAGTGTGAATATGTGTCAAAATATATTTTGTAAAGATACATGACCGCACCTAACTTTACGTAACCTCCATGTTCATATGTTCAGTAATTTAAGATAATTTACGAAAAAGGAAAATAACGAATTATTAATAATAAATGTGAACAAATAAAAATACATTTTGTAATCATACATGACCGCACCTAACCTTACCTAACCTCCACGTTCATATGGTCACTAATCGAAGATAATCTACAAAAAGTGCAAGAAAACAATTGCGTAAACCACTCGCCTCACATGAACACGTAATGTGTGTGTTTTAAGTGATTTTGGTTTGGTTTTAGTGATTTTAAAATTGGTGCGTCACTACTATAGTAATGCCAACATTATTTCAACTAACGTAAGTTGTGCTAAGAATTAGGGTCGATTCAGTGATCGATTCGTTTCTGGAACTAAAGGAACTGTTTCCTAAAATAAGTTGTGTTGCGAATAAAGTTGACAAACGGAAAAATAAAGTTTTGTGAATATAATGATCATGAATACACCTACGGTACATATCAATACTGTTGATGCTCAACGTGGTAAAAGAGCGATTGATATTGAGCCTTGCATGACAAATATTATAATTAATGTGTTCAGTCAGAACGCCGAGATAGATTGTGGAGCATGCGCGAATGTGATGTCAAAAAGTCAGTTACAAACAATTGAACCTAATATATCGTTAGATGCCACTTCTCAAAAAGTATGTACGACTGATGGACATAGGCTTAGCATCTAAGGTTGAGTTTTGTTAACATGTAACACAGCAGGAAAATCGAGCATGTTGCAATTCTTTATTGTAGAGAACACGACAAAATGGATCATAATTGGAAGACCTGTTTTAAATGCATTTTGGCCTTTATAGAGGCAAACTTTCACACCAAAAAGTTCTGAAAAAATAGCAATTTTATCACATTTTGATAATGAAAAAGCTAATAAATTAGAACAATCATAAACGGAGAAATTGCATAAGGTATTCTCAGCGGATGTAACAAAGCCTATCGAAAATTATCAGGTAAATGTAAAGTTAGCAGAAAATACAGTCCCTAATTTTCGTAAGTTTTATCGGATACCATTTAGTTTAGAAACCAAAGTAAAAACATCTTTAGAAAAATTAGTGGAACAATAAATACTTGAACCTATAGAGTACTCGAATTGGGCAACTCCCATAGTGATAGTACCCAAGAAATCTGATGATATTCGAATTTGTGTAGACTACAAAGTCACAGTAAACCAGTACTTAGAGAAAATGTTTTATCCACTACCAATGTTAGAAGACATTTTACAAAAAATTCAGGGAGCGGATACATATGTAGTCCTAGACTTGAATTAAGCATACCAACAGCTTGCGCTCGATGACGAATCTAGTAAAATATTGGCTATTAACACACCATGGGGATTATACAGAATGAAAAGGCTTGCATTTGGATTATAAACAATTCCATTTATATTCCAACAATTTATGGATAGTATATTGTTTGAATTTCCGTGGGCTCAAGCATTCTTAGATGAAGTCATCACTGCCGACATAGGATTTGAGGACTGTTACAATAAAACTATAAAGGTTTAAAAGATTCAAACACTTAATGTGAAGGTTAATTATAATAAATGTCAATTTTTCAAGCACAAAATAGAGTATTTAGGTCATGAGATCTCGTCGAGTGAGTATATACCAATACAAAAACATACACAAGCAGTATTGGACTGTCCTAGGCCAGAGAAAATTACTCAATTGCCTTCCTTTCTAGGATTGGTAAACTATTTTCAAAAACATATACCTCGTTTTTCAACTCATACTCACCTACTGTATGATTTACTCAAAAAGAATAAATGGGATTGGAAGAAGGACCACCCAAAAAATTTGAAACACTGAAAATATTAGTAACAGACAGTACAAAAAACAACGTGTTTAGTCCACAGGAGGACGTATATATACATCCTAGGAGTACAGCTCTGTAACAAAGATAGTAATGGCAAATTTAAAACAATTTCTTGGACATCAGCCTCATTATCCCCAGCCGAAACCAGATACTCTCAATTCGAGAAGGAATCGCTTGCCTTGGTATTTGGAGTAAATAATAACTGATATCTATATGGTCGTCCTTTTACTGTAATAACTGACTCTATCCCGATGAAGTTGATATTTGGAGAGAACAAAGCAATACCTTCGGAAATCCACCCACGATTGGTACGTTTTTTCCTCTCGGGATATGATTACAAAATTGTATATTCCAAGCAAGTTCCTGTTCCAAATTGCTTGTCAAGATTGGCGTCCACAGAGTCAACTGAAGATGAAAATGCCTCGGAACAATACATCCTGGTGGTTAACCCCAATTCACTAGTAATAAAGTCAATTCCTGATGAGTTAACAAATGATCCTATGTTAAGACAACTTTTAGCTTGGACAAAAGATGGTTGTCCACAAACTTTATCAAAAAATATCAAACAAAAGACTATCAAACATACTTTTCCAAGAGGGCACAATTAACAATTCAGAACAATTACTTATTTCATGGAAACAAGCTAATTATACCACCAGCATTTAGAACAGAAATTTTCAAGGCAATAATTTAGGTATTACATCGTACTCATTTAGGTATTAATTATTTTAAATCAACTTTAAGAACTTACTACTGGTGGCCGCATATGGATGCAGAGGCTGAGGCATATATACATAGTTGTGATGTATGTTTACAATTTCAGAAGACCAGGCCACATCTCTATTATTCGCCATGGAAATCGTCAAATTCACCATTTCAACGGATACACCTAAACTTTTTTCGATTTTGCAGGTCGAACATTTTTAATTATATTACACAGTTATTCTAGTTGGCTACAAGTTGATTTAGTGAACAGTACTACAGCTTCTAAGACAATACACAAA
>JAGDQP010021644.1:0-24441 GCA_022664845.1 Lepisma saccharinum | reverse complement strand
CGGGGGGGGGGGGGGGGAATACAATTTATGTTATTGATAACAAATTGCAAAGCTATCGTTTAGAATGAAACATTTAAAGTACCTTAAAATATTGGGCCTCTTAATTTTGATTCCTCCATCTGTAATGGAGGCTAGTGCCTAAACGAAAACAGATACAGAGAAACTGACTTCAAATTTGGGTTTAGCGATCCCGATTTATCCAGCCGTTTCTAATTTGGTGTTTAAAATTGGAAAACCCTTTTCATTTGGTTAGCCTTCTGCATTTTACGAATTTATGCGAATGATTACATTACAGTAAAGCAGATAGAAAGTCACTGACCTAAAGTTTGACATCAGCGAATATGACATCGATTAATCTGTTCTTTTCTAAACATTTTGATATGACTATTAAACTGTCTATATAATTATTAGACTAAACCTTGAAATGGTTAACCCTTATTAAAGGAATGGTAATCGCTGTCATATTTCTTTGCATTTGACAGGAATCAAACTAATACGTCCATGCAATACGAACATAGACGACGGAGCTTTGTGACAAAAGAAGAGCGATCTTCGGGATTCGAACTGGCGTCGCCAGCTTTATGGACGAAAAGGGGAAAACAATTAACGTTACCAAGCACGCACGGCCACGAAGACATCAGATAAACAAGCTTCAAGCTCAACTCTTACTGAAATAAAAGCAAAGTAAAGTTATATAGAACTGATTTTTGTTTCAGTTACAGTGTTTCGTGCATTTATGAGCTAATCTTCTATTGACTACTATTTTGTTAAATTCTATATGTGTAAAAAAAGCATGTTATATAATTTGTTAAAGGTTTCAAAAACAGTATTTCATGTCCCAAGTGGGAATGAACAAAACTTAATCGCTAATGATTACATAGCAACATCACTGTATTGTAATTTATTTTACGGCCACTAATAAGAAAAGAATAGTTGTAACTAATTTTATTCACATATTTTTCGCTACATCACGACTAGATATACAAACGCTATTTTCTTCACAAAGATTAGTACTTTAAAAACTGCACTAATACACTCATTGTATTAAAACCCGCCCAGTGATCACTCATGTTGTTGCGAGGTTGCCATATAGGCCAACCAGGATGAATTAACGAGGTAGGAGTTACACGTGTCGGTCGGGATTGGTGCGGGCCTGGATTTGCAGGACTCTAATTCGTGCAAAATGTATATCTTCGTAAAATGATGAATGCTTTTCAACTCAAAAAGTATAGTGAAGTAAAATCATATTCGCACGATGATAAACGAAAAGATGAGCCAACTTAGGTTAGCCATAAAGAATTACATATCTAAATTGCAAGCCAACCAAAGTTAGATAAAACAAAAGACAACTTTTTATTCTACTTCTAAAAAGAAATATTACCCAATTGTCTTCTCTTATTCTGTTTAGAAGCAACACAAGAAAAAGAGTATTACATTTAAATGAGGCAACACAAGAAAAACATTATTATGTTGAAACATTGAGTAAATTTTGAATCCTTTTAGAATTCAAATGAAAAGTTATCTTTTGATACAAGTTTACATGAAATATGATCATGAACTGTATAGTTAGAAACAAATTAATACCTACGTGCATTTTTACGCTAATCAAGACTTGCCACAGTGAAATATTTCAGACGCATACTTTCAATATAAGCTTTACTAACTAATTACAAATAATTTCAGATTCAAGTTAACTGAAAGCAATTATTCTATTCCAGAAATGTCATGTACTAGAAATTATTAACGATGTGATTTCAGATTTCAGATTTTAGATCCTCAAGACAACCTCTCAAAACACTTTACAGTATCAAAATTACTTGATACTATACCATATTTTTTTATAAAATTAGAATCCATTTGAAAAATGTATGTACGTAATTCCGTTTCCAAACTCTTATCAATTATACTTTTCCAGTAAAAAGTAAATCTTGGCTTGTAACTATCCATCTACATACGCTAAAAAGTCTGCAGATACTTGTGGACATTTACTTGTGGGTTACAAGTGTAGACGACTACACTGTTATTTCGAGAAACAGAATCACTAGTAATACTAGTCACATTGTGATACTATTCCGTTGACTTGTAGCTAGTATTTTACAACTGTAAGTTTGAGAAACAGGGACTTTTGACAAATTGAAATTAATAGTGTAGAGACTAGTAAAATTGTTCCAAAAGTTTTGAGAAACCGGCCGCTGAAAGTAGTAATAAAATTTCTGAAGATATAGCTTCAGCTAAGAACATTAGTCGCAGGTTGCGTTCATTTTATAAAGAGACTGGTTTTGCTTCATATTATATTGTGTTATATTAATTTTTATCTTCTTCGGTTTGTTATTGTTACGGTTAAGTTTTCCTTTTTCAACTCTATATTGTAATTTTTGTCGATTTATCTTTGCTTTTTTGTTTTTGGTTTTTTTGTTAAAAAAAAGTGGAACGACGTCAGACTACTGAATATTGAAAGTGATTAATGTAGGTTCGAATCCCTCTTCTTGCCGAAGATATTTTTACAAGGCAAAAGTGAACAATCGAATAGACACTTCTGTTCGTGAACGTCGAGTACTAATAAATGTGGAAGCAGCTAGCCGAATTCCCTTTGGTAGGAACGTCCTTGCAGAAAAAGAAGACGACGACGAATATTGGTTGGAAGATTCATACTAAAGTATCTGTGTATTAACAGTGCAAATACGAAGAAGTTATTGACCTGAAGCGTCAAGTTTTCTTGTACTTCTTTAACACAGAATAACTGTAACATGTGTTGCGTAGAATTTTAGAAGCGAAATGTGTGGTGCAGTGGTTTTGTCTTGACCTTTCATTCCGATGAACCGGGTTCGATCCGCAGTCAGCGCTGTATTTTTTCGACTAAAATGATACCTTCAACTATTTACAGAAGTCAATCAGAAATTCTCCTTGGGTCTGAGAGAAAAGAAGCATCACTGGCTAGAATCAGAAAGTAAACCTTGTGTTTGCGCTTGTTCTTTAGGTAATAATACATCAATCTAGTTTCAAGGTTGTCATTGATCTTTCTCTATCCTTCTCTTTCTTTCCATGACTTCATCAATTATTTTTTTTTTCTCTTTCTCTCTTACTAATTCCTTCTTCTACACACGCTCTCTGTCATTATGTGAGTGTGTGTGTGTGTTTATTCTATCTCTGCTGATTATTATAAACATTAGTTTATTCGTGTCGTGATGAAAATTGCCCGGTACTACTTCAGTCAGGATAGATGGTCGTACTAAAAGCTTTCGATTGCTAAGCCAACGCTATAGCAACTGAGCTACGGCCACTTGATCGATCTCGGTCTCCATGTCGATCCATCAACAGGGCATTAAGAAACAATATGCCGATTCACAGAGCGACAGGTTTATATATTTTACTCGTTGGGTTTGCATCTTATTTATAGCTTTTAGGCACCTATGGATCACTCCAAGATAAGGTTTTGTGAAATGCGGTAGGGAGTCGGCCAGGACGTAAAGTGAAGGTATCATCCCGGTACATGCCTTGTGTGGCTGAGGAAAACACTGGGAAATCCTAAGTCAGGACAGTCAACCGCTGGTACCGAACCGAGGACCTCTCGAATTCGAAACCAACACTCTCCAAAGTTAGATATGTTGGCCGTTTGGAACAAAATATACTCATATCTACGTTTATCACATGCACGCACACACACACATATTTTTCTGGAAAGGGAAAGTTCTTAATTTATCTCAGATATTCTCCATATGATGCTCAAAGATTCATACTTTTATTTATATCTGTTGAACATCAATATATATATATATATATATATATATATATATATATATATATATATACTCCTCCCTTCGGGGAAAGACCTCTTCCACTAGTGGATTGAATATGACTGTGATATATATATCATGAAACATATGTTGTGTATTTTGCTGCTAACACCTTCTTTGTAACGTAAATAACAACATAATATCAGAAATTATAAAGCATAAATATCGTGCCCCATTTTTAAGAACTGATAGAAACAGACTTTTTGTCTTGTCTTTCGTGCATAACATTAGTGTTCTATGGAATACTCGATTCATTAAGAAAGAAATAATTACCTAGTAAGCATATTTTTCAGCGTTCATTTTCGTTTTTTCATGTTCGGTAAAGATCTTTTATACTGGACAATTTAAATTACGTCTTTCAGTAAATTTCAACTAATGGCCCAACTAAAGTAAAATTGCGTTAGGTTCCCTGTTTTGCTGTTTCAAATGCGATCTATTTTTTTTCATTCTTTCGTACATACTACAAGAAACCATAAATATCTTTCCAGAAGCCAGGACATGCGATAATGATTTCTCTTAAAGAAAAAATTATCCAACCCTTACTCGTTCACGTACACACTCTCAGAATCACACATCGTCCCCTCTACGTCAGTTGGGTGGCCTATCTTCTAGGCTTCGAGAAAAATCGCGTATAATAAAGTCATGTAAACATTATATTGGCCATGATAGTACAACGCCATATAACAGAAGTAGCTTTTGTAAAGTATAACCACTATTTCCACTTGATCTTTATTAGCTTTTTATATTATTATTTTGTAGCTTATAGGAATTATCTTGCTACTTCGATTGAGTTTAATTATTTATGACAACTGTTAAAAAATGTTTGTGGTTATACATATCTTGATGTTTTTACTATTTAGTCAAGTGGGCGTAGACGAGTTAGTGAAAGTCAGTTTCTTTTATTCTTCCATACTAGACTGCGTAGCTGCTTTTTTGGTGTGTTCTCGTTGTATTTTTCCAAGGGCTCTTGTTAAGAAAGTGTTATCTTTTAATTATTTGCCATACATGTGTTTTTTATCGCAGTTATAATACTGAATTAAGTTGTATAAGATGTAAGTTTTCTGCACGTATCTTATTATAGAATTTAACTTAATTGTAGTGTTACAGCTGCAATACATTATTCTCCCTGGCAAATACTTTTTAAAAAAGATCACTTTCATGACTTGGACTCTTGGACGTGGAGGAAGGCAGGGTTCTAGAACTTTTTATGTTTTAATTTCGTGTTATAGAGCCAGGTATTATACTGGTGTAGAAAAAAAATGAATTCAGCCCACTTTGCTTCAATTTGGTACTTTTCAGCCCACTCCACTGTGGCAACCCTGCCTGGGAATACCTCAGCCAGGTTGGTTGGTTGCTGAGATCCAGCCCACGACGGCTCGGTGTATCTCTCAACTGTGGATAAGATCTCGAAATCGCTGCTCATTGGATTTCAAAGTAATTTGTAAGTACTAGTGCATTATGTACTAAACGTTTTGATAGTTATATTTTAAAAAACGTTAAAAAAGTGGGGGTGGGAGCGAGTAGAAACTCTTAAGTTTATCAGCAACTTTAAAATAATACACAATTGACATCAGTGACATCTAGCGATGAGGAAAGAAAATATGTTTTAACTGAATTGGAAATGCATATACATGCAAACAAATTCTGTGAATGTAGCTGTGTATTGTTATAGCGTATTAAATGGTTTCTAGAGGATAAAATGAACTTATTTTTTGAAAGCGAAGTACCGAATTAAAAACAGTAGTTTCATACTATACCATTAAACGTAGGGCTCTAGCTTCCGTTTATGGTTGCTACGTAAATCTATAACATTTATGTATTATTATACATCTGCAAAAGATGATAGACAGAAACAATTGAATGACATGAAAATGTATCATGTTGTGTTCTAATATATGCCATAATTATATAGCTCCTTCTCCGAATGTCATAAATGCAATTATTGATAATCCCTATATTGAATAAGGTGGGAATTGGCTTAGTGATGCAAAAAAGCAGGACTAACTTTTGTATTTACCGTGAAGAAAATGAAATGGCGGCTGTTCCTTCTCTGCTGAAATCGTTACTAGTGTATTGGATTTAGTGCATTTCTTTCTCCAAAGAATTAACATCGTTACGATATGATATTAGTGTTTCTGATCTAAGATTATGTCCTTTTTATTAATACATCAGGGACCATGGTGTGTCCCATAGGTTAGCATTTTAACTTTCTGTGCCGGTGGTCACAGGTTCGATTCCCGTCTACGTCCATTGAACGGTTTAGTTCGGAGCTCACTTCACTATAAACCGCAGGACGTATTCTTAACTCACCCGTTCATTTTTAACGTTAATACAAATTCAATCAATCAATAAACTATAACAAGATTAGACTTCAAAGCAAGCAGTAATGTCATGTTAAAAACATATATAATTCACATTTTTTTGGCTACACTTTAGATACTCCCATGATTAGATCAGATAATGTTGTAAACAGAGAAGATTAGTTAAGAAAGTAATTAGATAATTTCTAGCGTCACGTACCGTACACGTACCTTTAACAAGAACTAAAACTTCACGGCCGATGACTGTTCCAACCAATTATATATAAGTTAGTACACTACAAAATGATTATGTTAACAATACACATTGATAATGGCCACAGACGTAGTCGAAACGTTGTGTTGTGCGTTCAATAGGTGTATTTAATTAATACGTGAGTTTAATAATGAATTGTATATCAATTATCGGGCCGTGAAGCTGTTATTCTTCTTAAAAATTGACTAAGGTTGGGTTAGGTTAGTTTAACGTATAAAACTTTGTTTAACTTGTCTGCAAGGTGGGCATAGCGCCTCTAGTATTTCGAAATCAGATAGAAAATTATTTACTGAATATTGTGAAACTTCATAGGAAAAGTATTTACAGGGAATAGTAGTCACATCGGTCTATAAATTTGAAGTTATGACGAAGATTAATTTGATCGGACCGTAATAAATAACCTTTTACAGTGGTTATCTCTATTATAATATTTCATAAGTGACTGACTTTTTGTATGACGTAAATCCTCTTGTAATCACTGGAATGTGTCTTGGTCTTCTAAGGAAACAAATATAATAAATAATAATGGAACAAATAATCTCCTTATAGTCGTGATTTATTCCAAATTTCATAATTGAACAGGACATATTGTGAAGACATTATTATACATAAAAATAATTTCTTGGTTGTCATGAAACGTTTCATAAAAAACAAAGCCCTGCTTTTAATGGATCTAAGTGCTACTACACTTACTGATAATTATAGACCACATGTTACAGTTTTGTATCGTATATAAAATACACTTAGAGATACATATTAATGGTTTAAGAAAGTTGAGTTTTAATGGTAGGTTTCTTTCTTTTGTAAAAGGAGAAACAGTCAATAACTGTAATTCACATTGTTAATGAAATAATCTGGAGATGGGGCAATTTTGAATAAGGCAAACGAAACGTCAATATCTACTTGATGATTAATTCAACGGAAATATGGTTCCAACTAATTAAATGAGTTAAATTACAATTTTAAGAAAATTCATTGTAGGATTTTTCGTATCGAAAACGGTGTTAGTTATACCATAGGGGGACACAATACCATAGTGTTAGTTCTATTACGATAAAAAAGTTATAATGCAGTTATAATTATATGCGCATTTTGCTGGCTTATAAGAAGTTACTTAACTGACCGGTAGATGTCCCTTAGCTCAATATTTTATTCCCTAAGACATTCTGATAGTTTCATGTTTGAAATAGTTGTTACTTCCTTATTTTAGTTAACAGGAAATGCTGAGCCAATAATTGAATGTAAGATTATCAGGACATTTTAAGTAATATACAATTGTTCTCAGGATCATCAATTGGTGAGGAAACCATACATTTGGAAGCCAGGAGGAAATATGAAGATATTTACAAATGTAGGCTATTTTTGTGTACTCTTATCTGTTGTTATATCTTACTATTGAGTTACTAAGGATAAAATGTACTTAATCGATGAAAAGCAAGTACCTAAATGAAAACAATTATTTAACACTAATTTATTAAAATATACTTTCTTTTACAGTCCTTTCTACGTATATCCATAAAATAGCTAATATTGTACACAGCTGCAATGGATTCATCCATGAAACAAACATAGTAAAGGAAACTATATTTGATATCTAACACCCTGACTCAGTGTCATGACTATAAGTATCGACATTCCTGATTTAATTTATTTATGATATTTATTTACGTGTGTCTCAGGGCGAGATGGGTTAAGGGAAAGCATGTAGAAGGTAGCGATCAGGTTCTTTCTTAATATACAATCCTATCATATTTCTCGTGATACTGATAGAACCCTGAAAAATGCCAATGACGATGGTCGTCCAGGACTTCCTGGTCCTGAAGTGCGAGTAGAGTGGATTAATAACCGAACAAAGCAGAAGGAAATTTCGCATTTAATTGGTACAAACGACAATTAATGGCAGCATATTTGCTTATTTTTGGTGTGGTTTTGTGCTATTCGTACAAGACACGAAGTACAACATATTTTGACCTGCCCCAATGGAATGATTTGACCTAATTTATACACACACACTGTATATAATGTGTTTAAAATCTACAAACCAAATCTCCTGTGGTTGTTGTTAGATACTCTATTGAAATACAAAATTTGGTGACGATCTGAATTTTTGACATATGGATGTTTGAGTGTTATCATCCTAGAAACCTTTTGCAAAGAGTAATCTTGTTTTAGAATTTGTCAAGAAATAACATGGTATTCTCAGTGGGAGCGAATTTCCATTCAATTTGGATTCAGATTGATAGTACGGATATGCCTAAAGTAATAAAGTTCATAAAACGAGTTCAATAGCAGTCCAATTTTATCTTTCGAAGAGAAGTCGGTTTGAGTTTGAGAGAGAAAACCTAAAATTCAACATCAGGCAACTTATGTGTTGACATAACATCCCATTTTCCTTCAAATATACTCTGAGACGTTATGAATACAATTCTGAGTTCGAAAAGATATGAAATATAAGTTGCATTCTGAAATCAAAGATAGCTCCAGCACTAAAACGCCTATTTTTGTAAATTTTCACATTTCAGGGTTCCAAATGGCGCTGAATTCAATTCAGGAATAGAAAAAGGTGATTCTAAAATCTATAAATAGTGGCATATATCAAGCAGAACACTCACGTAAAATCATCGCCTTTCCTTGGTCACGAAGTCAACAAAAACATGATGTTTTTTTTAAAAAAATATCGTTATTGCTACCTCAAAATATTGGCATTGGTGGAACGACTTATCTCAAAGTTTTCTAATCGTTGTACGATGAAGAGAAAGAATGAAAACGAGCCTGTTAAACATAAGAGCATCGCAAATCGGATGTAGATTGACAAAATTTGACCGTTTCATTCCAAGTCGGTTCAAGAAGAGCCGTTTCCTGATATGGAAAAATTTTAATAGACTGTCCAAGAAGAGGAGGAAAGGATTGTTCACATGAATTAGATTTCACATGGGCTAGTGAAATAGTAACATTTCATGAACGAGAACTGTATTACAGCAGTTTAGGGATACATTTTATAGGTGCAGTTCCGAAGGAACTGATCACGTTCTGCAAAATTCATAGGATTAATGAGATATTTTTGTGGCTTGGAAACAGATTAACGTGAAAGCAAGTGAACGCGGGACAAAGGAAGTGTAAGTGCGGTGTTAGCGATAATTATTGCTGTGAAGTGGGAAATAAATGTTTGCTGCTTAGGGAAAAGGGTGCATGAGTATAATGTGCAACGTGTATATATTTTTAGAAAATGGATAACATTTACTTTATCTACTCCAAACTTGAGCCAGCTGATGACCAATATAATATGCGTGTATACTTACCTTTATGTCTCACGCCTTCTGCCAACATATCTACGCTCTATTCCACTTGACCTTCTCAATTGTTTAATTTTCTATACTTTCAAGTGGTGTATTTCTTAACCAAAGAACCAGAGGGAAACCACCGATGGTTGGCGGTTAAGGGGCCTTCGTACCTACGGTGCAAGTGTCTGAGTGTGATTTTTAATATTTTTATGCTATTTTATTTTATTCAGCTGAAATTATTTTATATTAAAAAGGTTTTTGAGTAGGAATTAGGATGTAATAATTATGCAAGAGGATAGCCCTTGGAACATATATACCGACGAACAGAAAAAATCAAATACGAAACAACAGTCTACCCGTAAATAATGACGTCATACGCCTACGCAAATACGGGGATTCTAATTTCGCAGCTAAAATAAACAACACCAACATATCAGATAGTTCATTTTATACACATTCACAAGTATTATTCGGGGAGATTTCCAAAATTTTACTGGTTAGTATCATTGGTCCATTATCTTTTAAATTACTATAACTCACACGGACACATGCATCGTACGTACCGAGGCCCCTTAAGAAGTCGTATCACATATCAAGGTAGCAGGGATCCCGGATACCTTATCTATCACGTCCATATGGTGTCATGTTTAGACACCATAAAAACATAAAATGACCTATCAGTGACGTCAATTGAAAGTAATTAATAAACGTCATATGTTCGCCATGGAATGATGTCTAATCGACTGTGCTATTTTACCATCATTTATAACATGATTCTCAGGTTATTTTGGTCACTTTTTGCCCTTCGTATGATTGAGAAACAATGGAAAAAGGTGATTGAATATTTATGGTATCTATACAACTACATTAGTAAATGTGATTGACTATATAAGCGTTAAAGGCACACATTCTTCAATCAATTTGTTAACCAAATACTTGATGAAACTTACCAAAATAAAAATTCTCATTGAAAATTGTAAATAAATAATTTTGCTCATTAGGATGGGATTAATGATTCTTCATCTGAAAAACAATAATTCATACTCGTATTACTTTTTAAAATATTTCTTACATCTTAAGCCTTCCCCTCTCAGAATGGACTTTTCCAATATAAATGTAACAAATATCCAAAAAAGAGGACAAGAAATACGGAATAAACATGATTTAATTCCAGTGTCATTATTTTAATAGTCGAGCAAGAACATACACACCTGTTTCTGCTAGTCTTACTTCCGATAGTTATATCTAATTTGTAAACTAGCCGGATTCAATGGCTCTGTTTATTATAGTGCTCACTCTATATATTATTATAGAGCTTATTCTACCAACAAAAGAAGAGTCTTTTGATAAAGAGAAGGATTTCATCCACGTTCCAATATTTTCTTCCAAGGCATGATAAGGATGACTATCGTTTAAATACGTTGTACCAATACTAAATTTTAAAAATCCACTTGATCCTATAACTGCCGCTAATTCGTTGTTTCTAAACAGGTTTAGTGCTTCTGTGAGATTACTGGCAGTGTGAGCTTCATTGTAGAGATTTTGCAAGTAGATGTTTGATGTTTCTTTCAAAAAATTAAGATGGAAATCTTCAGCTACTATACTTAGACCAGCATTTACAACATCTTCAAATGTTCTTACTTTAGGATAATATCTTGGTACCATTGTGAATAATAGAATAGTCTCTTGGTACAAAGGTGAAACTACTAAAGAGAAGTAGACCCACAAAACGAAAACATAACGTTTGGTAACTGTTTTAGGCTGAGTAATAGATACCTGTAGCATTATGGATAACATATTAAGAAAAATGTTTACTGGAGACAATGGCCTCTTGTTAACACATTCAAGGAGCATTGTCAGAAGCTCCATTGAAACAAATACACAGAATATTAGCAAGAGTGTTTCAGGTAAAAATGGCAGAAATACTGTCATCCATGCAGGCAGTGGTTTTTCTCTATGAACTATTACAACGTATTGATTAATTAGGACTGGTGATGGGAAATTAAACGTCAAATATCTTTCAGCTGTAGTTGTAACGACAGCTAGTATGAAGTCAGATTTTCTTGTTAAATCACCTAAGAACGACGTCCAAGTACCATTAGGAAGCAACTTACCAACAGTAGGATGAGGTGTAAAGGTGGTAAAAATTGGGGTAAAGTTCAAAAATTGGGGTAAAGGAGTGACAAACACTCAAACATCTTCCCAAATATTCCGTAGTATTTGAATGTATTATTACCAGTAGCAACATTTTTTAGATAAGGCATATAAATACGTTCAGAAGATGTTCCAAGTTTAGATCCATGTAAATTTGCCGTTTTTAAACCAATTTCTTGATTTATTAAAGCACTGTCCTTAGTTAAATTTCCTGTAATATTGGCAAAGGATACTTTATCTGTAAATGGGTTATATGATAGTGCAAAATACATTTTCGCTGCTTCGATAGAATCCATCATAGTATGAGCTGCGAAGCAATTGTGCGGTAGGAAGATATGTGTAGACATGTAACATTTTTATCACCCAAGTCATTTTATATATTTTCTTTTACATAGTCTTCCAATCTTCGGAACATTCGGTAGTTAAGATAATGTAAACTTATCGAGCACTCCACAAGCAAACCTATAACTTTTCTGGAGAGAGTGTCGAAGTGATTGGGGATTTGATACGGAAATTATAACTATTCTTCTTATGTCTGATACTTCACCCACAACTTCTTTTTGTACTCTTTCTCTGTCGTTTAATAAAACATTATAGGTTATGGTTTTACAACCTTGGTGTAGAGCACGAAAGTCACCTGGTGTAAGTAACATCTTCTCGGTAACGATAAAAATAACTTCATTATAGTTGTATTCTAGGTTGTTATTCAATTGCACTATATAATCAATAAGATTCATTTCTTAAGGCTTTGGAACTTGTTCGTTGTAATGTTTAGGGAATTATCTTGCTTTCGCATTCCAAAGATTAAAGATAATTACCACTATTATTTGAATGATTAAGATGTGAATCATATTGTTTGAGAAACCTTGCAAGTTCTGAAATGAAGTAAAATACAATAAGTAACTATGTTTGATATGTTTTATATAATGTTTTCATTATTTATCTTCATTAAACACAAATAAATTTTCAAATAATTTAGAGTTTTTATTTAAGTCAGGTTTTGAACAAGTGAATGCTCATTTTCATTACATCTTCTCTAAAATTTCGGAAATAACCAAAACAGTTTTCTTTCTTGATTTTTTTTAACAATTACGATTAGTTTATGATTTTTCACATCAGCTTAGAGTATACTCATGTGACATGCTAAAGTTTATTATTCTGAACGTGGAGTGGGATAATTTAAAAATGCCAAGTTGACAGGAAATTAAGCTCAGCTGCTATCTCGCAGACTTCAGTATTAGAAAAAGTGAAGGTGCATTGCCAACGACTCCCATTTGGGACTGAAATGTTCCTCTGCCTCCCTCGACTATTCCAGACAAAATTTGTTTCTCCTTCAATATTATCACGACTGATGTTCTTAAATCCAATTTTATTGTTGTTGTTGTGTTGTGTTCAATGTAAACTACTTTTCGATGAACATTGCGCGTTTGTTAAACACATAAAGGAAGACATATTTAAATTTTCTCCCTAAATTTTTGCATTCGATATTTTTCCATTGAATAGATGTTGGGATCTACACGGAATTATTTCTAGTCTTAAAATGTTAATCATTAACATTATTACTTTAGATCATTCTGCTTTCCCGACTTACTTGAACTTGTTGATACCCAATGCAGATACACTGTTGCGTTGTAAGTTTTAAGTCAAACATAAAAGCTGAGGAGAATATCATTTAAATATCTAATATAACTACATAAATCACATCTTTCGGCTGCCGCAATGGATTCTTCTTTCTCTACAGCTGAAGGTGGACTACGTAATTGTCAACCATCACTTTTTTTATGATTTTCGTTGTAAAACACTAATATTTGATACTAGAATCACGCTCTAGGTACAATAATTCTAAACATATAGTTGTTGAATGCCAGATATTGCATGTTATGGCAACCATATTGAATTCTTTCCTCCGTATAGCCCAAGACGGAATACTTAAATGTCCACCATCAGTTGTTGATTATTTTTTGTGCTAAAACACTAAACTTATACGCCATAATCATAGCTCTTGTTTCAACAGTTCCAATGATTATCATGAGGGTGGTTACCCGTATACTTGAAACACCTGATTCTAGTAGCTATGGAAATACATGTGGACACTTCTAGACCGGGAATAAGAGCGGGACAAATACAAATGTGCACCCGCTATTGGATTCTTTTGGTTATTAATTTTAGATTGCATAATGGAATGTATTGAAAGCGGTTTGATTTTCTTTGATGGTTATGAGATTTTTAGGGAGGTACAGATTGTCGAGGATATGTGTAACCCTTTATCTAATGCTTTTGTCAGTCATTAAATTTACATTTCACTAGGTAATGTATTTAAAGTGGCTTGATTCCCTTTGATGTCTCCAAGATTTTTAGGGGGTACAAATACCGTAGGGCATGTGTGTCCCCCAATATAGTTTTTATGCTTGTACCCCCCTTCCCTCGGTATGAAGTGTGATGAAACAATATTGCAAGTAGTGTAGTTGTATAGATTAAGACGCAAGCGTTAGGAAAAGTTATGGTCGCAATTTGGGTAGTCTTTATGGGCCATGGAGAGGGGCGAATCTAGTATGGTCGCTAGAAAATGTTATTTCTAGTATAAAGGTGACATGTATTAGGATTTTTTACACCTAGATTTATGGCGATGGTGTGTAATTGTAAGGTTTGATTGGAAAACTTGTTATCAAATGATTGTAGCCCCTTGGATAGTTTATCTTAAGATATGGAGAGGGAAACTCCAACCTAACTTCCAGAATAAGCTCTTTCAAGTATACGGGCAGCCACCCTCTTGATAATCATTGGGACTGTTGAAACAGGAGCTATGATTATGGCGTATAAGTTTAGTGTTTTACAATAAAACATGTTCAACAAATGATGGTGATCATTTAACTATTCCGTCTTGGGCTATACTGAGAAAAGAATTCAACATGGTGGCCATATCATGCAATATCTGGCATTCAACAACTACATGTTTAGAATTATTGTACCTTGAGTATGATTTTGGTGTCAAATATTAGTGTTTTACAATGAAAATCATAAAATAAGTGATGGTTGCTATTTAGGTAGTCCGCCTTCACCTGTAGAAAAGGAATAATCCATTATGGCCGCCGAATGATGCGATTTATAGAGAAGAAGCTACACCATTCTTGGAAATATTACACCTCGAGCTACAATGTTCATGCCAATTTTTAAGCCTTCTACTATAAACATAATCAACAAGCAGGTGAATATCTGAGGAGTCCATCTTGAGGCATGAAGAGAAAAATTCAATATTGCTGCTACAATATGCAACTTTTAGCATACAAGCAAACATATTATGGAAAATGTTTATTGTATTTTGAACTAGGGACCTGTACTGGGGTCAAATTGAAGATTTTAAGTTATTACATATTTCGTGTGCATCATATTGTAGAGTTTAGGTAAGGACACATTTTTATTGACTTAAACTTTTAATAATATTCTAAATTATGTAAGAGTTATGAAATGTTTTTACGTTAAATTTATTTTTCGTGTTGTTTCATAATTCCATAATTGCAAGGACTTTCGTGTGAGCATTATTTATTTGTCAATAAAAATGAATTCTAATAAAAAATCCCCAGCATACAAGTAAGTGACAAGAGGAACAGAAGCGTCAATTCTTTCCGTTTTATTTGTCATAGCGTTACAATATTCTATTTTCCGTCATTCCGACAAAATAAAATATTGATTAAAACAAAACTATGTGTTGTTCGGTGATAACGCCAAAAAACTACAATTTCATGTTCTGTCGGCCATATTAGATTCTTTCTTCTCCACAGCTCACGACGGACTCCTCAAATGGCAGCTATCCATTTCTGATGCTTTTAGTTGTAAAACACTACAATTTGACACCAAAATTATAGCTCTTGGAGCAACAGTTCAAAAGATTAACGAAACGCTTGTGTACTTGAAATGGGTTATTCTGACAGGCAAGTTAGATTTTCCCTCTCCAAGTCACAAGATGGACTACGTAAATGTATACAATTATTTAAGAACAATTTTGCTAATGAAACCTTACATTTACACACCAACACTATAACTCTAGATGTAAAAACTCCCCATGGCCCTGAAGGACTACCCAAATTGCGACCTTCACATTTCTTAACACTTACCTCTTATCCTATACAAAGACACTACTGCCAATATTGTTTCATCAAACTGCACATGGGGGAGCGGCATAAGCAGATACACTACATCCCGGCCTGTGCCCAAAATGGTTAACAGCCGTAAATATCATTTTCAAAATGCTCATCTTTTCATAAGTTTCCCATTATGGAGATCTTCACATGTCTTCCTACTTACTTACTTACTCACTCTATGGCTTACGTAACTCATAAGTTCATCGCTGTATTAACAAATGTACGCGATCGGGATCTATCCTGGGCAAAATGAAGCCAGTTTTTCTAACATACGACTACTTCTTGAAGCTTCCTTCCAATATTGTCCTCCAAACGTCGTCTCAGTCTTCCCAACAATCTCCTTCCCTCCGGCTTTCCAACCAAGATGGAATACAATCTTCGTTTTTCTCCCATCTGAGCTACATTGACTGCCCATCTTAGTCGTCGTGATTTCATTATTTTTACAACATCGGGTGAGTCGTACAGTCCGTGAAGATCTTCGTTATGCGGTCTTCTCCACATCTATGCGGTCTACAGTCATCCATTCCCGTTTCGGACCATATATCTTTCTCGAAACCTTATTTTCAAATACTTGTAATTTATGTTCATCTGTTAGGGTTATACTCCCACTTTCGCAACCGTGAAGTATTACTAAAAGTATAACCGTTCTGTATATTTTCAATTTGAACTTCCTTGATATTAATCGAGAGGTTAGGAGTTTCTGAACTGAATAGAAACATGCGTTGTCCGATACTAAACGACTTTTTATTTCTTCCGTTACCTCGCTTTTACTTGTTATGTATGGTCCCAAGTATTTCCATGTCTTAACAAATATAAATTTATTATTTTCCGAAAGTTTCACAAAAAATTGATTATTTTATTTTTGTGGTGCAAGATAAAATAGTGGAAGCTTCAATTTCATTGGAAGGGTCATGCGTTTCATATCAAACGAAAGGCCTGTGCAACAAACCGCTACAATCCACCTTAATTAATATTAATGTTAAACGCATTAAAATAATTAATGTGACTGAAGATTTCAGAAAAAAAATATTGAGATGCTGTAACTCCAGATAAAAAGATATGACACAGAACAACAATATTATATTTTGGGTGTTTCTCAACAAACCAAAATTCATAAAAATCTGACTAGATGAGATCAATGGCTGTATTGATCTGACGTGGAATGAGCCATATGTTTTTTGAGTTTTTTTAACTTGTTCGTTTGTAAATTTCGAGTAATTGTTGTGCTTCTCCATTGCAATGATTACAAATATTAAGCACTATTAGTTGAATAAAGAAAGTGTGCATTATCTGGTGCATATTGTATATGAAATTTTATCCGTCCTGAAAGAAAATAAAATTTGAGGAATAATTCTGTTTACATATTTCTGTAATAGTTTTGTCAGATTTCTAGGTATAATACGTCTGCCACATGCAAATTTTTACTTGATCTGATGCTATAAAAATACTAATTCAGAACTTTTATAACGTTCCTCTCGAAAATCAATAAAATGGAGAAAGTACTTTCTAGTCCTGTGTTCTTCAAATATTATATTAAAATTAATATAGTCTTTATTTCAATTATCAGTTAGTGAAAATAAACTATTTTTTTGTTTGAAAGATTAAGACGTTACAGATTTGCACATGCATGGTTTCCGTGATAATGGTATTTAAAAAAAATCATGCATCGTGTAGGATCTGTTTGACCTACTATTTCCAAACTTGATATGCTTGCAGAAAGGACAGAAATGTTCAACAACTATTCAAATTGTTATACAAGTCTACAACGTATGGAACTATGTGTGATGAATATTATACGAAGGTCCGCTCAGGTTGTTGGTTCAGAAGTTTGAAGTATATTTGTTATGGCAACACTGTGAGATAGGAGGATAGTGCCAGTTCTTGAGCACAAATCATAATTTCGGTGCTGCCAACATGTGCTTGCATTAATAGTATAGTGGTTGTGTGGACATTAGTGGCGTTACCACTGCTGAAACCTCCACTTGGTAGGTACTGGATGTATAGTCTCTGGAATGTAATCGAGAGGTATAAACTTGTGTTTTATCCCAAAATCGATGTAATTCATCAAGGGTAAAATGCGTTCCTGCGATTCGAAATCAGTATATATACATATATAATAAATCAGAGCCATAATCGATCCACTACTGGGTGAAGCCTCTCCCCGAAGTGAGGAGTTGGTCTACTGCTCCTACACTGACCAGACGGGTTGGGAGAGGAGAGCCTAATGTTATGGCCACTATCTTATATTCATAGCAGCTCCCCAATTGTATCACTATGCTCGGTGGGCACCGTTCCAGACCCGCACGTCATCGAGAAAGAACATTGGCAGCGCCCGGAATCGAATACGGGGCCCCTCAATCCGTAGTCTGACATGCTAACTGCTGGGATAACGTGCGTTGTCATATGGATGGTGTTAAACGACACTCCTAAGGTTAAAAACATAAAAAGTCATGATAGCATAACTTTAAATAAACACTAAAATTTTCGAATTTCGTCCTACAATTTGAAATTTTAAGGCATCCGCAGGCTAAAGATATCAACGTAGGAGACTGATTTATTTTCATATTAGTATGAATGTCAAAAGACAAGTTTTGACACCTTATTTGTTTTCGAATCTTGAAAAAAGTTATTTCAGCCCACTTTTTGAGCTTTCTTCATAATATTAAATAACAACTCGCATTACCTGCTGAACATCCACCATTATTAAATACGAATATAAATAATTTTAATAAAACGAATTATAATTCAAAGGTATGAAATTAATGCCAGATGATGACATAGCACAGCTATGATGCCAGATGATGACATTGCACACCATACAGTCACTTTCTGCCTGTGTAACGGCACTTTATGTACTAACAGCGGGTTTTGAGGGACCCATATCTGAAATTTTGCTTATTGACGAAGCCGCTGAGATGAAGATGAATTCGTCTGACATCCACATCTTCTGAATGTCTCATCTTTCGCAGCGTATGCATGAAGCGCACCGTCCCATTTCTCTATGTTAACTAAATGGCATGGTACCTATTTCATGTTTTGTCCGTTACGCAGCGCCACATGCATTCATGCATTGCAGTATTGCAAACTAAAATTTTCAAAAGAGCCCAAATTTTTGGGACACCCTATATATATATATGAGCTCCTGCGTAGCCTAATCGGTAGAGCGCTCGACTTCAGTGCGAGCGGTCCCGGGTTCGATTCCCGGTGGGGGCTAAAAAAATTCGGTGTTGACCCAGCATCCTGAGGACAATTGAGGAGCTGCTGTGAATAAAAGACAGTGGCGATCACAGTGAGAGCTTCGGCTCTCCTCTCCCAACCCGTCTGGTCACCGTGGGAGCAGTAGACCAACTCCTCCCTTCGGGGAGAGGACTCATTCAGTAGTGGATTGAATATGGCTGTTATTTATTATTATTATTATACATATATAAAGAAATGTTACAATCTTTTGTTCTTTTCTACTGGGTGTTTCAAGCACTCCTCCTTCAACCCCTTTCAAATAACATAATATGAGGCGCACGAATAACTATATATACCTCGATATAAGGAAACTATTAAGTATAATGTATTATAAGTTGCAACAAAAATAGCAATATACAATCATTCTATAAGCTTTTCAAACATCAGTCCTTTACGGAATATGGTAATATAAATGAACAATAAAGATTAAACTGACACTAAGGACATATTAAAAGAACAAACAACCTGTGCTAATTTGACATCTAACATGTTCCTAATTGAACACAGGCTTTTAACACGTCACACAATGTGTTCATTTTCCAGTGTTCATTCAATATCATCGTATTGAGAGCAATTTAAAATAACTTGACTTCCTTGGAATAAACGTCGAATAAACACCCCTTATTATTTAACACCTCTCAATACTGAATGTGCTCAATGTAAAAACAACAAAGGGCTAGTTTTAAACATCAACAATACACGCTTTGTTCTGAGCTAATCCTTTTTGTCTTGGCCGTCCTGGAGCACCCGGATTGTGTTGAAATTATGGTCAACACCGTTATTATTTGTTTTGTACACAAAGGTAAAATAATGGTTTATCAAACGTTTAATCTATAAACACAACAATTCAAAAATATATTTCACACGTCAACACATGAATTGTCATTCTTTGAACTATACTTGTAATAATTCTATCATATGAGTAATATAAAGGTAGAGAGGAAGGAATTGTATCCTAAGAAATTAGTACTAGACGGTTAACAATCTCATCTTCTAGGGACCAACATATATTAAATATTGTAAAATGATAAATTGAGCACATCACATTATAGAATCGAATGAATTAGTATTTTTAGTTCACTTTCGTTACATTGATTGATGATCAAAGTAATTTAAGGTATTGAAACAAATATTTAAGAATTTAGGCGAAACACACGCAAGATTTAGCAAGATTCTGAGTTAAAAGCAACGTCGTAGGGTATACCAACTTCTCGAGTCCGTCTAGAATATAACGTCATCGATACATTTAAGATGCATTCCATTGTGCACACATCCATACCAGGCATGTTATTGATTAATCATCTGTATTCTGTTGTTCCTCGGTCCGTCCCCGAGATGACTACAGATCATATATATATATTCACTCAAAGTATAAATATGTAGCGGCTATCATGTAGATGTCAGCATAAGAGATGAAGAGGAATTAATATATATTTTAAGAACACAGTAAATAAATATTAATTCTAAAAACTGTTTCTAGAAATGCCTTAATTGTTAAAAACACTAGGTCTGTTTCATTCGATATAAAATATTCAACTATTAATATGTTACAGATATCGATCACTTATAATACTGATGACGTCTGTGAGGCGTAGAAGTTACCGTTTCAAAACATGTATAGTTTTACATAGAAACTATGAAAAATACAGCGATCAAGTATTCTTCTTGATTCAATACGGTTACGAATTAGGAATATCATTAATTATCACTACTGTTCTTGGAAAAACACTTACGAAAACAATGATAAGTCAAAATTTCTGCACATAGCGCCATAATTCCAAAACAAAGGCCAAACCCCAGTGGATAAAATATTGGTTTGATATGACTAAAAGATATTTTTCTGTGAACTTCATCCAATACAGCAACTCTGAAAGCATTTTTCAATTCTATTTCAAAGAAAAACTCATCCTTCCATTTCTGCAATATTCCAGCCTCCCACACTTTAGAAACAAATGAACTGAGCTTAGGCAGAAGTGATGAAACTTTAGGAATGGTATATCCCCTTAGAGACGTAATGACCGGCTCCCCAACAATGTGTAATAAAGATTTTCTGTTCAAAGTTGAAATTTTAGAGTGCACAAAGTATTGAAGAACTGAATTATGATGAATAAACGATGCTGTTTTATTATGGGCAACCATATCTACCACATCATACACACCGTCAGTCTTTTCTAATAAAAGGGGTATCATCCGTTTCAACACTTCGCTGGATGAGTTTATTATTAACTTTCGATGTGCTGTATGACAAACTTTAAATAGTGTTGAGGCTGCTAGTTGTTCTAAAGTGTTGATTTCGGGGTAATATCTAGGATTGGTTAGTAAATCGACAAGAGATCCCTGATACAAGGTACTAATGACTAGCGAGAACAAAACATATATGTAGAAAGTATATCGAAAAATATTGCTGCGAGGTTGTCGAGGAACAGAGATTTGTAGGAAAACAGATAAAACATATAATATATTTTCCATTATACCATTAGGCTGTTGTGGTTGTAGCCAAGATGTGGTTAGAATTATCCAAAATATTAGGACGTAAAGTGAAGCAAGTACAATGAACAACCAAATTTCCCAGTTGAATGGTAAGACCAAGGACATCCATTGGGGAAAGGTTTTTGATTTGGGAACTATGAAGTTCATAGTCGTTATCATTACAGGCTCAACAAAGTCTGCAGCAATCATCCGGTCTAGCTTAAGTGTATTTCTAACAAAAGTAAAATCAACTTTTCTTTCATATAAATCACGAAGAGTAAAGGAGAATGTACCATTCGGTAAGAGATAACCTTTCTTTTCGCGAACAATAACAGCAAAAGTGTAGTTCATGTATTGTGACATTACAGAATGAAATTTCCAGTCTAGCCCTTTGAACGATTGTTTTTGGTTGTCTCTGTAGAAATTTACAGGTTCTATCATTGTTGATCCCGTGAATGAATAGTTGTGAAAGTTCCTTAATTTATCAAGAAATAATTCTTTCATTTGTTCTATTTTGTCCTCAAAGAACTCGATGGCTACATCGTGAATGGTTACTGTCTCCGTGAAGGGGTTGTAAGAACTTACCTGGAGTATCTGTTCGTTTTCCTTACTTTCAGTTATAACAACAATATTTAATATCTTGAACTGCCAAAATTTCTTTAAAGTAGTGTAAACGAAACTTCTGTCTGCTCTTTCAACCAGAACAATAAACTTTGTTTCAGCATTCCAGGCACTGCGATAATTGACACTTAGAAGAAGATTCTCTATGAAGTCCTCTTCTTCAATGATCAAGATTGCATGTGAAGCCTTTCTATCAAATTTTATTGATTCAAAGCCTATCCTTCTTTCGAACTGATGTGAATCTGAGGGCTCCATTATTGTTAATGGTACATTGTATGCGTCATGCGCTTTAGATGGTAGGAGCATTTGTGTTGTCCACTTTATTTGAGAAACAAGTAAGGTAAAATATTTAGGTTGTATGTTATGTTTACAAACTTGTGCTGATATGGTGTTCACTAACGACTGAAACCGGTCATATGCGATAGGCTGCGTTAATTTACTATATATTCTTCTGCAAGACAACATGGTTGACAATATTACAATTAAAATCCTTGGCCTCAAAATCTTTCCCATTATTTCTTATAAGACCTGTAAGAAAATAAAAGAGTAAGATAAGGTATGGACATATTTTGACTTCAGTCGAAACTCTTAATTTCAAATGCTTAGGCACAGAGTAACCAACTCAAAGTCACACTTTTGTAAAAAGTGACTGGAGGGAGAAATGTTCAAATCAACATTCTCAAAAGAGAACTAAATTATATTTAAATTAATGTTTATAATTGTGATTTATTTGGCGGCATAATTTCGTTAGAACTATCTCCAACGTTATTATTTTGTTTTTGCGAAGCGGAGCAACAATCATTTATAGTGTCCGTTTTCAAAACTTCATATAAAAGGAATTAAAGAATTTGATTTTCAATAAAACAAACTCATAATACTATAAAAATCGCATTGTAACTCACATACAAAGTAACTAACTATCTATCTGTATGACTTACGGAACTTGTAAGTCTATGGTCACAGTATATAAAGTTTGCCATTCAATTTTATCCTCGGAAAGATGCAGCCCGTTTCCACCATGAAAATCTGTATCTTCAAAATCTCTTAAATATTCATATCCCAACTATAACTCGGTTTTCCAACAGCCTTTTCCCCTCCGACTTATCGATCACAATTGAACATATTCGTTTCCCACATCCGAGCTACATAACCTCTCGATATTATCGTTGCAGGTTATTCATTCTTATAATATCTGGTGAATCTATAGTTTGTGGAGTTCATTAAGCAGTCTACTCCATTCTCAGGCAGTCTCGTTTTGTCTCGGCCCATATATATATATATACAGATGCTTATCAGAATAATGGAAACACCTGAACGAAAGTGAACTTACCAGATTAATATGGTGTCGGGCCACCTTTCGCCTTCAGAACAGCCTTGATGCGACGTGGGATGGAGGCATAGAGGTCGTGAATGGTAGCAAGTGGAATATTACACCATTCCTCGTGCAGGGCATCGGCCAGTTCTGTGAGAGAGGATGGAGGTGGAAATCGTCGCCGGAGTCGTGTTTCCAAGATGGACCACAGATGTTCAATTATGTTGAGATCTGGGGATTGGGCGGGCCAGGGGAGGTGTTGAACTTCATCCCGATATTCCTCAAACCACGCTGCAACAACTCCAGCTGTGTGAATGGGTGCATTATCATCCTGGAATATGGCGTCATTGTCCGGGAACAACATCCGGACCATAGGATGCAAGTGGTCTCCTAAAATTGCGACATAATCGTTGGCAGTGATGCGTCCGCGAAGTGTGACCACAGGACCCAATGAAAACCATGATATTGCGGCCCACAGCATCACCGTGCCGCCGCCATGTTTCACAGTTGGGCGGAGACACTGCAGATCATACGCTTCTTTGGGCGTTCTCCACACATAAACACGGCCCGTGGTTTGGAATAGGGTGAATGGTGACTCATCCGACCATACCACACGTTTCCAGTCGTCAACGGTCCAAGTTGCATGGTCGCGGCACCATTTGCGGCGTGCTAAAGCGTTCTGGTCCCTGATGAGAGGTTTGGCCCGTGCAACACGACCCCGTAAGTTCATGTCATGTAATTCGCGGTGGACTGTGATTGTCGAAACAGGTTGGAGGAGGTGCTGATTGAGTTCCTCCGTCACTTGCGCCGCAGTGGCACGACGGTTCCGCGTGACAATGCGCTTTAATACCCGGCGTGCC
>JAGDQP010021643.1:1079-31490 GCA_022664845.1 Lepisma saccharinum | reverse complement strand
ACGGATGAAATAAATAGATGTAAGTGGAGTTCGTTTGGAAGACTACACTTTATTTTCAAAAGCAAACTACCAATGTGTCTCAAGCGTAAAGTTTATAACCAATGTGTCCTACCTGTAATTAGGTACAGCTGTGAAACTTGGATATTCAATGAGGAAACGACTCAAAGACTAAGAGATACACAGAGAGAGACATGCTAGGAATAACCAGGAGGGACAATAAGACAAATGAATTGATTCGCCACAAACAAAGGTAGAAAATATAATCAAGATTGCGAAGATGAAGTGGAAATGAGCCGGTCACATAACTAGACGAACAGATGAAAAATGGACGACAAATGGATTTCCAGAGAAAAGAAATGACCAAGTAGACGTCCAGCTGTAAGATAGGTAGATGAAATCCAGAGTTTTTCAGGAGGACGTGGATGATAGCAGCAGCCAAAGATATGCGGAAAGAAAACGGGAGACCTTCATCCAGCAGTGGATAGAAAACGATTCAATATGATGATGATAATTTATCAAAATAATGATAGAAAGTACGCAATAATGCGGCGTACACGTAGTGCTGTTCAAAAAAATGCAAGTTGACAACAACGATATCACAGTTTTTCCGCCTGTATCTCAGAACCGAAGTGTTTTTTTTTTAAATTATACCTTTAATTTAATAAGCTTCTTTTCTTTGTCTTGATTTCATGCATTAGTCTGCCAAGTTAGTAAGTTCAACAAGTTACAGTATACCTTGTGTATAGACTAAACGCTAATAAACATGGATCATTTAAAATTATCTATTCATGTGCTGGAGTATCCAACAGTGCGTAAATAGACAACCAACGAAACTACTAGCAGTATATCAATTATTTCTATTATCTTTGCTACTACTATTACTACTTTACGCTTAAAATCTTCGAAGAAATTGCTCTGCATTACTACGCAAATCCTCTTTGGGATCGTTTCAATCGTTCAATTGAGTTCGAAACTCTTTAACTATGAAAAAGGTACATAGATTAAAATTTTATAGTAACCAGCTAGTAGGAAAGCTATACATACACACTTGTACTTGACAAGCTATTTGGAAGTAATTGAAACTTCTACACTATAAATATATGTAGCATTGATCGGGAAGGAGGCGGCGGCTCTACACTGCAAAAACTGTACTTTTGAATAGCGGGTACAAAATGCCGATTTTGTATCCACACTTTTTTGAAAGGCAGTGGCGAACCCAGGGTTGGGTTTAGAGGGGCAGTTCGTTGGCTCCCAGTTCTTGGGAGGGAACAAATTAATAAAAAACGATGGTAAAATATGAATCCCTGTGCCCGTCACTGCCTCTGAAAAATAGGCTGTATGATGTACCCACAATTATTGAGAATCTGTGATGGGCACAGGGATTTATATTTTACCATAGTTCTTTTATTAATCTGTTCCCTCCCAAGAACTGGGAGGCAAAGAACCGCCCCTTGAAACCCAACACTGGGTTCGCCACTGCCTCTCAAAAATTGTGGATATAAAATCAGCATTTTATACTCATTATTCAAAGGTACAGTTTTTTGCAGTGTACTGAAGATGTTCTCGAACTTGAAAACCGTAGATTAGCTCCATTTCCTTAATTCGCCACGTCACTTACAACGTGTAATGATAAAAACATAAGAAGAGCTCTGAAAAGAAGCTTTTCCCGGGGACGATAACTGCAAAATTACTACATAGGACCAAACAGAGAAACAACCTGCAGTAATAAATACGTAAGCATTTCTTTCTGGCTTCGAAGAAGTTTCTTAAGTCACCGATAGATGTCTCTGAGTTCAATACCTTTTTATATATATATATACATCCTCACAAATTCAAGCTTTATGATTGATTTATACTGCTATATTTGAGCTGTTAAAGCAATCACAACTTTTCAGTTTACCAGAGCTGTAAGAAAATAAGCTTTAGAGCACAGATATGTCTAGCGGGGAGGAAAGAAACTTCTTCGAAGTGAAGAGGAAATGCGCACAGATTTATGAATGTAGATGTGTATGCTCTGTATACCCGGTTGTCTGTGTAACTTGCTTCCTTCGGTAGATTCACGCGTTTAACATCAAAATCAATAATCTAGCAGCAGCATAAGTAGAGAATATACCTCCTATCCTCGGTAAAGAATTTTTCCCAAATTTGCACCGAAATTTTTGTTGACACTGGAGTCAAATCAGCTTTGTATCAAAGCTGGAGATATTTCAGTTTTACGTTTATGTTTCATTTTACACGTTAACCAATTTCTTGTACAGAACTTGTATAATTTGAACCTTTTGAACAAACTTGCATTTTAAACTAATGATCCTTTAGTTTTGATGTACATTCTTAGTAATCTTATTATGATAGCCTTGAGAAAAATCGATAAAAGGAGTCGGAAATGCAGACTGTTTCCACCAACAGGTTCCCTACACCCTGTACTTTGGACATAAACTGATCTTCTTATAATAACCTGAAATGAAAAGAATTCTATGAAATGACACTGGAGCTATCACCCGGAATTGGAACTATCGAAAATGAACAGACTGTTTTGTGATCATATATGACGTCATACTATGGACGCTCGGACTCGGAGAGCGGAAAAATATAACTTTTCCATTGATTATATGTAAGATAAAGTTTGGAACTTCGTGATTGTTGTGTTAAATACGTTTTTGCGGACTTTCAAATGTCAGTGGGTGTAGCTTAATGTTACTAATATTTTAGTGCAAGAATCTCAAAATCGATATTTCGAAATTACGTGGTTTTACAAGTAGACTGACGTATGATATTACTTTTTTGTCCTCTTTTGGAAACACACAGTAAAAAGTAACTGTGTTGATTCAACACAATGCGGTGTCCCAGCGTGACTACCACGTTTTGTGTTAAATCAACACAACAACGGTGTTGGTAAGTTACCGCTGCAACAAGATTTGAATATAGGTTGTTAAGTTAGAATTCCAGTATCTTACCGTCTGGGCTAAATCGCCAGACAGAAAATACACTAGATTCAAACATTATAGAGTCTGAAAAAAAAAAACGTTGCTGAACCCTAAACACAGAGAAAGTTACTCTCACGACTTATGCCATGATGTAATCACTTTTACTTTCGCCAATTAGGGATCAGAATTCCTATTCAACTCCCATCAGAATTCCCATTCAAATTTTGCTGCAGCCGTAACCTTTTTTCTCCCAGTACCGAAATCAACACCGTGTATTGTGTTGAATTAACACAGCTATTTTTTTTTACTGTGTACCAAAGATGGTTAATGGGTATTTTCTCTTTCATTAAATAATACCTGCTATTCTTACGAAATACATTTAGATAATGATAAATACTGCACGTGTTAAACTCAGCACACACAAGAAATATATATACGTTTTCATTTAAATACACCATATCAAGCTAGGTTTACTCTTTAAGTAAGAAGTTGTACTTTATACTAATAAGCAAGATTCCTAATAAATAATTTTCTCATTGTTTAATGACAGACTGTCAACATCACCACCACCACACAGATTTAATCTAAATAATGATTTGGTTTATGTTACAATAGTCTTCTTCTTTTTCTCCTTGTGGTGGGTAAGAGAACAGTTTTCCTAGAAAATACGCTCTGCCCTCAAATTATACATTCTCCAGTTTCAAAAGGAGATGGCGACAAAGCTTCTTCCTAATAAGACAGGAGAGAGAGAGAGTGAGAGAGCGAGAGCGAGAGTCAACAAATGGATATTAGTGTAAACACTCTTCATGAAATTGGAACGGAAGGAAAGTCAAGTAGTAAGAATTCTTTCCGAGGAAGATAAACAAAAACAAGTAAGAAAAAAATTTGTTAATTACAAACGAAGATCTGAGAGAGAGAAAAGAAAAGATTATTAACAGACAGAAGTAAATATCTTCAGGTGTGTGAGTTAATTATCTTAAATGAAAAGCAGGACCAAAGACTGAGTTAACAAAACACGTAAAAATTTAAGTGACAGCTTCATTATCCTAATTTCCCTACGCCTTGTACGATACGAGTATGCTATGTGTGATTGCTTACTTAATTCTACGTGAAAGGAATAAATTATTCGTTTTCTTGTCTTTATATCTTTCATCTTCTGTTTGCTTAAACTTTATAAACATTAGTTTCAAAATGTAAAGAAGTGAAATACAGGGTGATTAGGAAATTCCGAGGACATCCTTTATTTTGGAAACGGGTACTACATCGAAGAATGAATGAGAGAGGGCCTACTTTACAGAGTATTTCCGGAATATGTCCGCCATAATGAAATCCATATCTTGTCAATGAATGTGAGTCCGATAATGCGAGTGCCTTATATTGTGCATTGTACCATAATCTTTACATATGGCACAACTTCGGATGGATTTATCCAGTGAGAGTTCCTGTGATTCCATTATCTTTCTATAGTTTTGGCGAATAACCTTATGGCTGACGTAGAAATTGGACTCGTCACTGAACAAAATGCCCTATCTCAAAGAGGAATGCCGATGTTTGTTGTACTAAAGCCCACGTGCAGAATTCGACATGTGTGTCAGATAATTCCTATTGCATCTGGCCCTTGAATCGATGCCGTACCACATTTTGCTGATACACGTCCTGTGTTACGCTGCGCATCATTGTTAAGGGGCCCTCGTCTGTTTCTGAGCGACCACTTGGTGAAATGTCTTTAACAATCGCAATTTATCCAAATTTCGATATTACGTATGGGAGTATGCGATAGTGAGGAATTGGCTATCTTTCTGAGTGTATGTTGTTAAAAATCTGAGACTATGACGTTAGAAGCGCCTCAAGTCAATACTCAGTGACGCCTCGTTATCTGAAACGAACTAGAGTAATTTTATATTTCTGTGTAAATGACTTTTAAAGTACATTACGCCAAATATGATTCCGGCAAAGTATTTTTGACACGTGCGAAATTTCCGGTCTCAGTTTACATGAAACATGACTCTGTTGCAATTTCAAAAACTAGCTCTGATCCCAAGTGGTGGTTTATAATATGGTTGCCATGTCACGGAAATACCCTAAAAAGTATGATGTCTCGCTGACTCTCATGGAACTCACAAGCTCATCGCTACAGTAAGAAACTCTCGCCGTTTGATTCTACCCTGGGAAAGATCAAAACAGTTTTCATCCCGAGCTTCTACCTCTCGAAGAGCCCTTCCAATATTGTCTAATATCCCAACGACGCTTCGCAAGTGTCTTTCCCTCCGGGTTCCGAACCAAGATGGGATATAATTTTCTTTTTCCCCCAGCCGAGATACATGGTCTATCCATCTTAGCCGTCGTGATTTCATTATTCTTATAATATCCGGTGGATCATGCAGCCCATGGAGTTCTTTATTATGCAGTTTCCTCTATTCTCCAGTCATCTTTTCCCGTTTCGGCTCGTATATCTTTCTCAAAACCTTATTTTCAAACAGTTGCTATTTATGTTTATCTGACAGGATTGTACTCCAACTTTCGGAATTTGGATTAGCGGCAGAATAACTACGTATTTTTCATACTTTGCTGACAGAACTTCTGTCGATACTCTACATGTAAAAACAAGAAATGAAAGTATTCATAAGGATGTGCTTTCTAAACCAACCTCCATGTTCAAGACAATTGGCTTTGTAAGTTGAAATATTCATATTTTCCTGTCATGATTGTGAATAAACAGTGATAGAAATTCTCAAATATGATCATAATGTAAACAGCATCATAAAGTACAAGAGTGTCAACATAGTGTTTGGATAATGGAAAGCAAATATAATTTACCCAGCACGAAAAAGAGGAAGAAGAGGACGTGTACTCCTGCAAACAATGAGAAGAAACACGAATTATGGTCGTAGTGAAAGATCAGATTGTTCACAGGTTTCAAGTGACTAGTGTTTCATTACAATCATCATATCAAAACCTAAATTATGTTGTTTTTTTTGCGGCGGTAATGTGAATCTATGTAACAACATGTTGAACCTCTCTGATCGTTCTTCGCTGCACCATTACACCGTGGTGGAATTAAAATCCCTGTTAAATCAACAAATGAATGTTGCAAAATTGTGCAGTACGTACGTAAGAGAATCCCCATTTAAAACCCGAGATTCCCTGATCATCTCCTAAGCGAAAGTAAATGTTAATTAAGAGTGCTACAAATCTCGAACATGTAACAACGATTCGTTGCGGGAAGTTAATGTACCACACAAATTAAAAATAACGGAGAAACCATGAATGTTTCAATAACCACCACGATAAGAAATTATGGTTTACAGTCATTAAAAGAACGTTTTTCATTTTCTCCAGTGTAAAAAGGGTGTCAGTGATTAGACCCACGTTGTTGGTGAATTCTATAAATACCTTAAGTAATGTAAAATATCACGAATAACTGCAATAGTATAAACTCGTGAGGGAAGCGGAAAGATTCAGATGCATTGCGGATACAGTATAAATTACACCTACAGTCAATTGAGCACTTCAGAAAGAAAGAAATGCATAGGACATTTAATTTTGTTATGTTCGAGTGTATCTTTTATATGTGACACGAGATATATATAATACAAAAAATATGTGTCACATATCTCTCGTGTCATTTATAAAAGATTAACTTCTTTTCATTTTTTTTCGATGTTACTTGCACGCTTTACTTCTGACACCCTAATTTTAAACATGCTTCATAAATCAAAGAAGATCTTTAATCAATTCGAAATGCACCAATTTACCTGGCTGCGCATTTTTAGAATATCGAATTCCTATCCGTTGGTCAACAATAATTTTCCATTCTGTATATTGAATGAAAGTTGGATGCTTAGGAAATTGGAACTTTACGACTCAGCTGTAAATAAATTAATTCATAAACATACAGGGATATACAATACAATTGGATATAAAATACGACAAGTAAATGGCGAAACAGAAATGGACATAATTGGGAAGGGCATAATCATATGTGCACGATTCTATACATATGGCTCGTATGCAATACTTCTCTCCAAATTATTTCAGGTTTACAAATGATCAACAGCTCTCACATCATTGAATGAAATAAAACCCCGACAATTGTGAAAAATATGTATTCTATTTTTAATGCGCTTACGATAAAAACTAAGCATAAAAGGCAAATGAGCAACATACACACTCTGTGGCATGTGTGTGTGTGTGTGTGTGAGAGAGAGAGAGAGAGAGTTCAATCGAAATAAACTGAATATAAACCAATCTCTCTCCTTTCCTTCCTCTCATTATCTCCTTTTCCCTCTTTGAACTGGTTTGGCAATCAGTTGACCAACGGTAAACATAATTAACTTCTGTTGAAGCCCCGGCTCTAATTTGTGTGATGGAATGTCCAATTATAGAACACTCACACACAACACTGGCACCAGAAATCAACTAACGTTTACTCTACAAAACAACAAAAGTAATAAAGCAACAAACAGCACAGGATTGAAATCACAGAAAGAACCCTAAATCTTTTTTTTTTTTTAGAAACATTTATTGGAAAAATTGTGACAATCTTTTTTTATTCATTTGGTTTTCTATCACATTTGTCCAGGTTTTGATTTACCTTTCACTACACTGTAAAAATGGCAAACTTTGTTTTTAACATGTTAAAAATGTCAATTTGTACACCTCAAAGTCTTCAACTTCTTGAATACCTTTTGTTTTTATAGACTCTTTGAGCACTTGTCTTACGGTATGAAGATTAGACTCAAAGAAACAAGAATACAAGGACATGAGAAGACTAAGTGATAAGTGAGAGTAGGCAGAAACAACTGGTGAAAAGATTAGACTGTAAACAAAAAAGAATGCAAAGATACGCGAAGAAAACAACTGTTAATTGTGATAAGTGAGAGTAAGCAAAAACAATTGGTAAATGGATTAGACTGAAAACAAACAAGACTACAATGTGCTAATAAACTCTCTGAAATGCAAAGTAGTGAACATAGGCAACAAGCCATACACGAAATTGTGCGTTTAATCAGTTCTGGAGAGCAAACGAATATAGTTTCCTCCCGCCATTTTCTATGCAGACTTCGCTAAAGCAGTGATTGGAAGAACCTATACACAGAGAGAGAGACACGCCCACTCCGTTGCTTAAACTTACTTCCTCGTCCAAAAGCACGAGTTTTAAAAACTACAAAATAACTTCAGTAAATAATAATAACCTACTAATGTTACAAGAATTAAAATGCACACTCCAATAAAGAGAAATAACACAATATAACTTTAAATCGCGTTTATAAACACAAACATTCTCGTTCAAGTTTCGAAATGGAACCATCATTCAATACTGGCAAAATGGATAGCCATATATTGTCGGTACGTGCACGAGTGCGAAAGAGGAAGAAAAATAAAAAAGAGAGTAAAGGAAGATGAACATGGTCACAAACAATATCGCAAGTACAGAAATATACTGACAAGGATGAACTTAACACGAATAACAGTGAAGTGGACGATTCTCGCCTAGAGTAAGTACGATAGTCCCCCGACGAGCGCCCTTTTGGAAAGATACGTACTCTTGTTACTTTACTTTACATAGACTTAAAGATAAGAAGTTATGTTATCAAGGAGCATGGTTTGGTTTGGTTATTGTGGAGTGTTTTTTTATTAGTATTATCTAGTGCGCGAACTATTTTGTCCATTTGTAGCCTAAATGTGTCATGCTTACCAGAAAACGAAAGTAGACAGTTTTATTCAGTGCCTCAGAGAAAGTAACATTCACATAGCATGTACGCAGGAAAATGCGGAGGTGAATTGGGCTATATCTTATTATAATACTATACTAAATTATAATATGATAACTCACACAGGAACGAGCATCATTTTGAGACAGGACTTGAGCTATAATAATGTGTTCATGCACTAGAGTGGTAGATTAATATCATTGGTGGTACAGGAGATAGCCATCATTTGTTGTTACCCTACAAGTCGGTCACATTTCAAAGCGGAACGAGAGTTCTTTTTAAAAAATATCCTTGGTCCTGAGCTCCAAAAATTACATAGATATAAGATTATAATTATGGGGGGATATGAATGCAACACGTCATAGGTCTGACAGTTTCACGGGTAAAAATATTAGTCCAGGCTTACAACAAGTTTTTCATAAATTTTAATTACTGGAGATTTGGAAGGAACTGCATTCCTCAGAATTAGGTGCGACTTATATTTACGCGCAATATTTTTCCCGCTTAGATGTAATTTATGTATCGAAACATTTTTAAAATCACATATAAAGTGTACAATTAAAAAGATCAATTTTGGAGATCATACTTTGATTTTGGCCAAAATAAAAAGTAATTTAGAAACGCACTTGCATTTTTCACCGACTTGGTGGTGTAATGTGCAATTGCTTGATAACCCTGAATATTGGTCCACAACTTATTGAATTGTCATATCACTAAACCAAAATATAGATATAATGTTCAGAAAAAGTGGTACCAATTAAGAAAACATTGAAATTTGAGACTATTAGTTTTTTTGTAAAGCAATGAAAGTGAAACAGTAACAACAATTTTATTACTCTCTGCTGGAGCACTATAATACCTTGTCTATACGGAATCCTAAATGGCTAGTACAGGTAAAGCAAACCCAGAGCGTGTTAAGGGGTATCCATGCAAAGCGTATACAGGGTATGCTAGTTCGATCAAAGATTAAACAAGTAGGTATTGGGGAGGAACCACAGCTCCCTCATGTAATACAGGAAAGGAAGAGAGCAAAAAATCAAATTTTTAATAGTTACATTGATGAATCAGGTCAACAGGTAACAGGAAGTAGTGTGTATAAAGATATCATAGATAGGTACTTATAAATCCTTTTACCAAAAAGAAAGACAATGAAGATAATAGTTTTCCGATCAGGCAACCAGACTGGTTGGAACTGACACTGACACAGCATGAGTTACAAAAAGCTTTCACGGAGAAGGAAATTGAGTAAGCTTTGCAAACGATGAGGGAAGGGGCGTCGCCAGGCATTGATGGCCTGGGAGCCAAGTTCTATAAAAATTCGGTACGTTATTAGTGCCCATGTTGACTAATTTATTTAATCAGTTTCTGGAAAATCACAGTATCAACATGGATTATGCACAAGCAATTGGTATATTGATACCCAAGAAAGGATCTACAGTCGCAGTTAAGAATTTTGGATTAATATCCCTCTTAAATACTGACTGTAAATTACTCACTAAGGTTCTTATGTGACGTTTTCAGCCCATGATACCCTATGTTGCCGATGAAAGTCAAGGAGGGGTATCTAATTCGCAACCAATGCAGGTCCAATTGACGAACTTGCGAGACGTAATACAGGTTTATAACTTGAAAATAGTGCCTAATTTTCTTACGTTTTCAACGGATTTCCAAAAAGCTTTTCCATCTGTTAATTTAAATTATCTCTTTCGCATTCTCAAACTCATTAACTTTCCGGATAATGTTCTTACCATGTTACAAAATTTGTATGCAGTTCGTACTATAAGATTACAGATAAAGAAAAAATTACTGACGGAATTTCCAATGGATAGAGGTCTTCAACAAGGGTGTAGTATTTCGCCTTTAATTTTCAATATTATCTCCCTTAGTTATTGAAATTAAGAAAAAGTTATCGAGAATTCAATTACAAAATCTGTCTCTGAAAACTATAGTATATGTAGACGATGTTTTATAGCTCCAACACAATAAATAGGAAATGCTTACTCTTTATGCAATGTTAAATCAGTTTAGTAAACAATCAGGTATAAAGACCAACCGCCAAAAAACTAAAATATTGGTGATGAATAAAACTAAGAAGAAGGACTATATAAGCTTAGGAGAGGTGACGGAATCGCTTAAATACCTTGGGGCGTGATGGAGCAACACCATACCTAAATCAATAGCGCTGAATTCTCAAGCACTTTCCAAACAAATCCTTATAGAATTAAAACAGTTCACGAGATGTTTTATACATTTATTATCCAGAGCTAGATTTATGAATGTATACATCTTGATTCAAAGTACGCATATTTTACAATTATTTCCTATGACTAAAAAACACATACTATTATTTTCAAATCCACAGGACGTTTTTATGGCAACACCATGTATTAGGAACGCACAGAAAAACTTGTCAACTGGCAATAAATAAGGGGGCCTTAATCTTAAATCTTTACAGAAACAAGGAGAGGCCTTACTTACATAGAACGCTTCAATTAATAGGTGGTTATGAAAACTCACTGTCCACGCAAGCCATGAATAAAATTTTTTTAGACGAATGGATTTGACATTGCCGCTGAACATCCAACCTTGGAACAAACTACTCCCTTATCTCAATAATGCGTTTATTGTTATAGCATATGCACTTCAGGCACGAATACCAATCGACAAGGAGATATGGGTTGTATGAGTGGCTGGGAGATACTTTCGATCAGCATGAACCTTATATTCAAAAGCAGAACATCGAACGGAATTGGCAGGCAATCTGGGCAAACCTGGACGATCTACAGACCTTTCCACAATTACACCATTTGCGTATCAAGTGATTCATCATACATTTCCCACTAATGACAACTTGTATCGAAAAGGTATTAGAGGGAATGATCTATGTGAAAACTGTGGACAGCAGGATAGCATGAAATAGAAATTCACGGAGTGTATGAAATCACAATACATTTGGGCCCAATTTACTAAAATAATGAATAGAATAACTAGGGGGAATTTTTCCTAATATGGAATTGGAACAGGTCATTCATTCACTTCACAGTGTTTCAAGTGTTCCCCAAAGCAAAAAAAAAAAGGATCATATTTTGTATAACCATGCTGGACTCTATAGTTAATCATCCAGAGTTAACTGGCATAACATATTACGTACAATATTTATTATCGCAGCGTGGGGTCGTGGATTCAAAGCCCACCGTTAACTCCTATTTATCTTTTTCTGTTGGTTAAAACAGTTTTGTATCGAAGCAAATACCATGTTTAGAAAACGAGTTCGGTACTAATATTCCCCTCGGTGCTACGCCCTATATGCAGCCTCTGGACAGCTTCTTCTTCAGAATTTCCAAGCCATTTCTATCGCAAGATCCATTCCTACATACTAGCACATGATATTTATTTCATTCTGTACCTACGTGAAAACATCTTGCGCATTCTCGAGTTGGTGTATAACCAATTTACGAATCCTGTGTTCAAAGCTTTTACTATTGTGCTCATGGTATGACTGTGACTCCTACGGCGAGCATCTTGGAACATTCCATAGACCTGTGTACCAGTGCTTTCCGCAAGATGTTATCCAATCGTATATAGACTGTTCACACTAGTCATTTATCAAGTGCTCGTTCTGTAATGCACACTTTTGCTTACATTATTTTGTTGTCCTTCAGCTTGTCCATTATTAAACACATTTGTCTCTCTAATTGTTTCAATACTTCACGTCATGCACAATTCCTATCTAGGTACACGTATCTAGAACATTGTGCCTTTTGTATCCTCGTTTGCACGCAGATCTATATCAACGTGTTTTCACCCCTCTCATTTTCCACAATAATTATCGATTTCCAGTACGATGGATACACATTGTCATTTGATCACTGATTTTTTTACGGAAAAAATAAATGATAGTCGACGGTGAGATTTGAACCGACGACCCCACGCTCCGAATTGACTGTCCCTACCACTCTGTCACACGGCAGTACAGAAGTCATTAATCTTGCTTCCGTTTACGTTTTTTCCGCGGTAGGAATTTTGCTTTTTTTTCTTGCAATTCATATTTATTTGGTACACATTACTTTCCATTTCCTATACAGCTCGCTGAACCCTCCCCCAACGATATACATCGTGTTCTGCATTTCCACCTCCAAGTTGCTTCATTCCCGTGTATGATGTACTAGTACAGGTAGTTTGACTTCTTGTTGGAAAATTCTATAATTCAGTCATTTCCTAAAGAGAACTTACTATTACAATACCATATTCACCAGCAGGAAAAGTAATCTTGCCCCGACCACGACTCGAACCCAAGTCACTTTGATGTTGAGGTAGATAGCAAACGCCTTAACCATGAGCTATTTTTACAGCTAAAAATATATTGCCAAGATTTGTCTTATTAAAACACCACCAGATTGAGTCACATCAAGTAAAACAAACTTATTGCTTGTTTGTTATTAGTTTCTCCTCACACTTTACGCAGACGTGAAACATACGTAATTGGATCATTCCAGGAAAAATCGTCCAATTCTAGAAAAATTGTTTGCACCACCATTTTAGAAAATTAATAGTTATCGTATTATGTTGGTTGAAAACCACTTTTTAAAAAAGAAAATGTTATGCCCTTATTTCTCCCGCGGCGACCATATTTAAAACACGGCGGGTGTCGTTTTTACTCCCGTAGACATGTACGGAAACCTAAACATCCTTTAAAAATATCAGAAGAGCTTGAGAGCTGAAACAAGGAATGTTGTGTAGCTCTGGAAGTGTACTTTGAAGATGTGGAATCACCTTTTCTGAAAATGAATTTCTTTATTTTAAAACAGGCTGAAAATGAATGAAGAATTGTATAAAATTAGATTTTTTAAACCAAATTTTTCGCGCTAAAAAGTTGAATAAAAGACTGCCAATTTTTGTAACAGTTAGACATACCAACCGGGTTGACAATATAGGTAATAACAAAAGTGACTAACAGTGATTAACCTCTATTTATTTGGTGTAGATATCCGGAATTAATACAACAGTGAAACAGTATGTTTCCCTCGCCGATCCGAATCTAATTAGAACAAATCTAATTCAGCTACCTATATTCGACCTAATCTAGTACAATAATTTACAGTACTAGAAAAAGCAAAATAGCAAATACACAGAAAGTTTGACAAATATCTTTTTAAAGAGCTTTAGAAAAAAAAATGTGAAAAACGAGTCTTGAGCAAAAATAGAAAATTAAATGTTGGCAGAAACAAATAAATATTGTTCTCTGCCTTTCCTTCGTTTTATATAACCGCTTGCCGTTCGTGTTTGATAACAATTGTTCCCTAGAACATCCGCATGCACATATACTAATCTACAAGTTTAAAGTCTGAAGCTGCTTTGTCAGCTGCAACAAATTTTAACGGTCACGGAAACAGTTCAGAACAGGACAAAAAAGTACATAACAAAAAGGTGGAAAAAAGAGAAAGAATTTAAAGTTAGAACACAGACACACACATTTAGACTCATACTCGTTTGGACACAAAACAGATTTTTCTCGTTTATTTCTGCATGGACGTCCTTATTCCTACAAATCCTGTGCCGTCCTCCCGTGAAATCCATTGATCATCGCTTCACAACGAGCAGGCTGTCTGGACTGCTGCCAGAGCGACAAGTGAAAAGCTAGTCGTGAGCTACGACCAGAAGGACAACAAGCGACTACGAATGTCCTCTGGTTCAAATGGCCCCCCTTAGTTAGACTTGGTCGGAGATGCGTTCAACATGGGAAGAAAACCAATTCTAGATAAGAATGAAGACTGTGACCACAATTGTCCCTTTCATCATATGTGTGTGTGTGTGTTCAAAGAGGAATGGTCGTTACATATTATCAATAATAATAGTAGCAAAAGATTTTTTTAAACACCTTGACTGCCGAATATGGGTTACCTAAAGGTGACATGTAGCGTACGTGAGAAAAAGAGGGGCAGGATCTCGAATTTGTAAGGGAACGATTTTATTCAGAGCTCAGAATTTTCTACGCCGTTATGAATGCTGATCCTGTATACCTGTTTAAACCCAAGTTGCTCACATTATTTTACGTCAATTAGTAGAGCAAGAGGAAGATTACATTGATGGTGGGCAAAGTGTTATGATACTCATGAATATACGGTATATTACTCTTGTATGCTATTTATCCATTTAAAACACATTTTCTTCTGGTAAATAGATTGGTACTTAATGTATAAACCACAATATGCAAACTTTGTATTCGTAATTTTCTACCAAATGCTTGTCCTTAAACTGTTATCTTTAATAGTCTTATGCTAAAATTTTATGTTAAAATATGCCTATCTAAGCAGAACAGTTGCTTCAGTTGTGAGCCAACCTAAGCTGCCACAAAACTAATGTCTTCGATATGCGTATTAAACACTGAAAGACGCTATATAAAGCACTGTTACAGTTTTAATCGCATAGAACACTAAACAACCTATCTGAATACAATGTACCAACTTGGCGCATCTAATTTGTACGATAATTTGTTATGCAGAGTAAATATCCAGATGTCAAAACTTCAGATCATAATTAAACTTTGTATATCGAAAGATATCTAGCAAAGTCTCTATAAATTTGTTTTAGGACCTGCTGTCCTATAGAAAGGGCATAAATGGTAAATAATGAGTGAACTCTGACATACGGAGAGCAGTAGGACGATTACTTTAAGCACTCTTTTCACAGAGCGGCCGCTTGCTGTTAGTCCAGGGCCAAAGTGCCTTAACCCAAAATTTCGGTATATACAATATATTTTGATGGTTTCTTTATGAAAAAGTGCGCTGAAACCGAATCCGATGGTTATCAGTTTCATACCGTTGAGCGTTTCGAGATATAACGTAATAAATATGTCCGTCCTATAGTATTGTATGTACCTCGTATTATGACGTTGATCGATATACGTTAAATATACCCATGGTTGGTATCAAATGAAAGCCTTAGGTGCCTGGAGTTGAACTAAATAAGTGAGTACACCTGATGACGTCTTTGCAGTGACTATTTATTGTTTCTTACATTCATAATCAGGGCTGTAGTCGAGGGTATATGGAAGTATACGCCGTATACTCTCTGATTAACCTTACTGACTGCTACGTGTGTATACCATCGACTTTTGCTTCATTTATTTATTTAATTTGGCTATTACCCCGATGAGATTATTGCGGTCAAATATTTTGGTTCCGCTTGATCTGGAACAAAATGTTGAGAATTGAATAACTACATGATGCGCGTCAGTACTTTATTGCTATCTTTTGACTGCAACAGTAATTTTGTTAAAATGTGTACAGTCAATTTGAACAGATATTTTGTTAGCTTAGCTGGTCTTTTATGCAGGTCTTGAGTAATATGAGATTTGACTTATCTTTTCAAAATCAAGGTAGAAGTTTGACTTCTCGATGTGTGGTGTAAGTTCCAACATGCTGTAATTATAGTCAGATTTGTAACTGTCAAAACAAGTAAGTCTTATATATCGACTTCAGAAGCCAAGGGATACAATTGACATTGACTAACAAAAAAAACTAAGAGGTAATCTTATATATTTTGGTACATATAATCCGAAATATGTGACACAAAACTGTCATATTTCCCTAGCAGCACAGTGGGCCAATATCGACCCAGTACTGGGCTAACCTTGATCGATATTGGTTGGTACTGGCCAAGTATTGGAGCAATAGTATGTGCTTCTTGAGACTGTACAATTTCAAGAAGCACATAATGTGTCTCTGTACCAAATATAACAATTTTGTGTCGCATATACGAGGAATATCAAAAAGTTCTTGCAATCACCTGGAAGGAAACGACTTTAGAGAACTTATACATTATGGTGGAATTTGTCCATCTTTACACAGTCACCATGCTTGGCGACACATTTCTGACAGCAATCCTTCGCACTGTATAAGTGCTTGTTGATTAACTCCAAACACCTAGGGCTTTCATTCGATATCAAATATAGGTATATTTAGTGGAAGTTGATCAACATCCTAATAAGAAGTAGTATTATAAGGCGGCCATATTGATGACGTCATATCTCGATACGCTGAGGGATGCGAAACATATACAGCCGTATTCAGATTATTTTCAAGTGACTAGCGATGTACGAGCGAGTGATTGATTAACGATCACTTAACACTGGTAGTCACTCGTTACTACAGCGCTAGTCACTCCAAAATGTTTCTGAATACGGCTGATAGACTATATTACTCATCTTGATTAACTCCAGGCACCGGCTTTCATTTGATACGAAACATGAACATCTTTAATGTAGATCGATCAACATCATAATAAGAGGTACATATTATAGAACGGCCATATTGATGACGCCATATCTCGAAACATTCAAGGGTATGAAACATATAACTATCAGATTCGGTTTCAGCGTACCTTTTTCATAAAGAAATCATCAAAATATATTGTATAGACCTATACCGAAATTTTGGGTTCAGCCGAAAAAGCTATTACGTGGGCCCCGGACTACGTGCAAAAGGTACGCGGTTTAAGTCCTGGTCATGTTAACATATATTTTTTTCATTTTTTTCTAAAGTCCATGTGCAAATGTTATGTATTACAGTATGTTTGTGATATGTAAAGTGAATATTCGTGTCTTATAGCTTTTGTTTTTCATTTTCATTATTATTTTCGCTTCATTTACTTAAAATTTACTAATTTACGTAGTAAAGTCCACATGAAGAACAGAAACAGTATGACAATAAGAATAGATAAACGGTTGCATTACAGATGCAGAATTATTATTATTACGAATTCTGGAAGTGTAATACAACCGTTTATTTATTCTCATTTGAAAAGACTTATTTTTATATGGTACGCTCAGATTCATAGCAAATACCGGCTGATAAATTTGTACATTTGAAAAAGTGCAAAATTTGGCAATACTGAAACAACATTCTATGATTCCTTAAAATTAAAGATTCACATATTTTCCCTCCTTGCACATACTCTTCTGTATCCCACATGTCTCAGTCTATAATAATATATCTCAAGGTCAGGAAATTAAATTCACATACACCGCCAAAATAAATTTTAATAGCGTCATTCTTTGAAGATAGAACCCACCCACTTTTATCTATATCATTAACAGTTCTCGTAAAGAAAAGGACTAGAATTCCCATAAAATAGTTTCGTCTGCACTTGCAAGTGATAAGCACGACCTCTTATGGTTATAGGAAAACACTACTGCATAAGCGACTTCTCACGTAAAATGTTAATCAATCTAATGAAATGGGAAACCTTCATCTGAAGCGCAATCTGTTTGTCCTGTACTTTCTTATCAAGCCATTCGAACTTGGTCTGTTTCAAGTCTTGTTTTCTCTCTCTCTCTTTGAGTCGGAAGTTCTGTGGACACTAAAACGAGAGAAGTTTATGAACCTCATAAAGCGGTAATACCGTCGAGTTACCTTCCAATTGCGTCTTAATGATCTGTCTGCGGGCGTTTCAAACAGTCGGAAAATTCAATTCTGTCGAAGAAGAGTTTGGCAGATATAGTTCAATCTGTTTTTAAAAGGTTGCACCATTTATTTCGGATACAGAAAAACAGGAGGGATATCATGCATCCCGTCTGTATGTCATGCAGATTCCTACGCAACCAAGTGGAATGGTTACTGAGGTGGAGGCGAACTTCGGATAGGAACTGGGGATGCACGCAGGTTCGAGTCCTACTGTTGGCTATTCTGACTTACGTTTTCCAATGCCATCCTAAATTGACGATGTGAACTCCGAGACATCACCTAAACAGATGCCCTAGTCGCTATCTTTTGCATCTTTTTCCAGGAAAAGTGTTATCCGAGGAACATCATCTCTTGGCGTTGTGACGAGCTTCGGACTCATGGCAGCCATCAATACCCACATAAGTAAATTGGACAGCTTTCCGTTATAAGGGCATAAAATACATTTTTATTTCTTTTATTCACACTAATTTTTCTTCAAAAATAGCTCTATTGATTTGTGTGGATTGGACAATTGCTACACAGCCTGTACCCATTAAAAATATGAAGCAATCAAATATGCGTTTACAGTTGCAAGAACGAAGCTACTTACATTCATTTTAGCAAGAAACCTTGTGATTCTTCCAGCGTTAGTAACTGATTTAGAAAAACATAGTTAGCTGTGTTCTATTGATTGAATTGCTATTAACATCATAAACAAGCTGATCCTGAACTTCTAAAGACGGGAACTACAGTTTTTGGTAAAGTGGGATCCAAATTACTCCGTTCAATGGATCCCGGCAGGACTTGAACTCGTAGCTACTTGCACATAATGTGTGTTCTATCTTCAGTCGCACACACATTCATTCAGAGTTCTGATGTTGATGCACAACCTTGAAACAGTACCATGCTTTGATTAACTTCCAGTTCCTTTTGACAACCGTCCTGATGAGAATAAGAATCACTGTTTAAAATGAATTTATATTACCGTTAAGAAATCTCAAACGATTTCTATAACTTCAATAGTTTTTTCAGGTGCACATCTCCAGACTCTTGAGAAGAAGTGATGACGTTCACACCATGCTAGAATTGACAGAGATGATTACCCACAGTAACAAACCTCACAAGTTAATGACAGTTGATTTCAACGTTAAAGACGTTTTTTGATTTCAAAGATATGGTGGTCACAGTACCAGAAGCACAAAAGTATATCGTGGCAAACGGGCAGAAAATCTAAAGAAGAGAGGAGCATATTAGGAACCTGCAATCTCCAATCTACTCTGCGGGAAGAGTATTTCTACAGCTCATACAAAGATTAATGGTCCCGAACACACTTTCACCATGTCTCTCTCTTCTGACAAAATGGTGGGAACCTCCCATTATCCAGCAGGGAGCTTTCACAATGGAGGGAACGATTTGGATGAACAAGAGAACTATTATCGGCACATTATAAGTGTCTCTGCTCCAAACAACATTTATGGTGAGAGTATAGTGACGCTTGAGAAAAGTTTCATAACCATTCCTTTCATTAACCACTTGGTCTCTTTATTTGGTGATTTGTTCTTGTTTCGAGGTGAAAATTAAAATTTAGTTTCTAATATTCTCGTTTGTATTTATCCTAATATTCTCGTCTGGTTAGGATGTTATATGGTAAAAGGAAAGATGTTTTCAAAGTTTTCAGAACCTAACCAATCACTCAAATGTCAATAGTACAGGTAAAATTCCTTTACAACGGACGCCATTATAACGAAATTTCTGTTAGAACGAAGTTCTTCGAAATCCCCACAGAATTCTTGTTCTGCAATACAGTGACATTACAAAAGAATTCGTTATAACGAAATAAAATTGAGGATCCTGTAAAATTCGTTATAACAGGATTTTTACCTGTATTAAGAAAATAAACAAACAGTCTATGATAATTTGAATACACCAGAATATTTTCTTTTCAAAACAACTCAAGTTCTTTTGATAAAAAAATGTGTTTCTAATAATTTCCCGAATACTTTTTAACAAACAACTATTCAACTAAATTAAAAGTATGCAAAATTGTTTTAACTATTTAAGATACTAAACGAACCTAAAACGATAACATAAAAATAAAACAAAATTAGTATTTATTATAATAAAATTACATACGAAATAGTAGTTGAATTAATGTTTTCCCATATATAATGAAGTTCACTCTATGCGTCTAGAGTACAAAAAACTATTCCCGCCGTGAGGGAAAAACAAAAAGCTGTTTATTCACTGTACATGTTCAACAAACCCTAGCGGTAAAAAGTAGGAACTATTGTCTGATAAGCGTAGAAATAGAAACAAACTTTAACGCAAAAACAGGCTGAGCAGTATCGGATATGAAAAGAAATATGAAATTGCAGGATACAATGCAAAATTCCAAATGATTTTTTTAGGAAATCTGACGATACGAAGTACAAAAGATTGGATGAAGTAACAAAAGCACAAAAGATTCTTGAAACGTTTTACATTACAGTTGTATGTGTTGATAAGAAATTTAGTATGATAAATAAAATAATTTTTGACCGTGATGTAGCATGAAATGGGTTGATTTTACTAGAACTGGACTCTCGTGTATAGAACTCTAGTGCACAGAGTTGAAAACAAATGTGGTCCAACATAATTAACAAATGTCAGAAAGATAAACAAACATTTTAATAATCTAGAGTAAATAGCATCCCTATCCTTCAAATTTAGTTATTTACGCAATCAAATGTAAAAATAATGCCCTACAAACTAGCAATGCCCAATATTCTGATACATGTTAGCTTTTGCATACCAAGAAATCACCAGAGGTATGCGAGTATTGTTACATTGACACAGACTGATGCAAGTTCAGCAAAGGTGATCAACAGAACCAATCAAATAGCTCTTTCAAGATCTTTCTTTAAAGCATAACACGACTATATTTTCATGGCATTACAGATTTTTCAAAGCTTTGTCATAAAGCGATCTAAACACACAAACCGAAAGCGTAAAGCATTCTTAGGGACTTAAAATCAGTGATATACTGCTATAGTGCCACTGAGAAACAACATCTTGTACGTTTCAATGAGTGTATTTATAAAGAGAGTACTTAAGTCAAGAGCTTGTAGTTTCCATAGTTCCTCTGCTTGTATACGTTCGTTTAAAATAACAACGGTGTTGTTTTGAAATTGAATGGTTGACCCGAGCTCTATAGTAATCCAACCTATTTTTCAGGCAACCTTTGTCATGTTCAAGTCTTGAATAAGCTGAAAAAGAAGGCATGATAATTCATCCTTATATATAGTAGGGCACCATACAGAATATGTCTCTAGATGAAAAATGCTGGTGCAAATATGTTTTCAAAATTGGTATCATGGTACATTTTATCTACAATTACGGTGCTCGTTGTTATCCTAATCAAACAACAAAGAGGTTGCAACTTATACATGTGTCAATATTCTCTGCATTGCTCATACAAGTTCGACAAATTCTCAGCAGAAAGTTTCACTAATTTCACGGTAAAATGTATGTTACCACTACAAAAAAAGTATCCACAGATACCACAGAAACACAGTAAGTTTATATCTATAAAACCTGCTGAAGAAAATAAAAGATTTCACACGTTATATATATTTCACACGTTATATACATTTTCACAGCAATTTTGTGAAATTTTGAAACAATGTTGCACTGCATCCTGCAATTTCCTATTCTTTTTCATATCCGATACTGCTCAGCCTGTTTTTGCGTTAAAGTTTGTTTCTATTTCTACGCTTATCAGATAATAGTTCTACTTTTTACCGCTAGGGCTTGTTGAACATGTACAGTGAATAAACAGCTTTTTGTTTTCTCCTCACGGCGGGAATAGTTTTTTGTCCTCTAGACGCATAGAAGGGTGGGAAAACATTAATTGAAACTACTACTTCATGTATGTAATTTTATTATAATAATTACTAATTATGTTTTATTTTTGTTATGTTATTTCTCTACCCCTATCTTCTTTTTCTCTGTTGTCAGCAATTCAATTAAATTTCTAAAATTTTGTGTATGATGCAGGAAGTGTGGGTGGTGCAATAGTAAAAGTTGTCCACATCAACGGTAAGCAAACTAACTTATTTGACACATTACAAGCCAAAAGAACCAGTTAACAACAATAGCCTGAAATATCCGCGTAATTCGCTTGAACATAACACTAGTATTTAACCTTGCTGTTATTGAAAGTGGCTCAAAAATGGCCTCTTTTATTATTTACCGGACTGCTTTATTCTGAATCAGAGCAGTCAAAGATAATCTTTGTTCAGACAAAACTTCATGAGTTACAAATAACCATACATGCGACACATATGTTGCTAAATCTTTACAAGATAGCAGCTTTAGATTACCTCTAAGACATCAATAGACATTATCAGATCCAAACTCAAATCTACATAATGTCACAATCAATCAACATGCTATGCCAGCTGAATTTCAACTAATTAAATCAAGACATATTTCATGAAAACATTAAACGCATTCACCACATTCGTAACTAATATTCTAAAGTGCATTTTGTTAGTTTTTTTGTTTTCGTTACAACGAAAGAGGAACTGAAGAGAAAGAGCAGGAAAAAAAACAAATCCGTAAAGAAACTAATTAAATATTTGTGATGTGTTAGTCTAATGAAAGTGGAGGACTAATTAAAGAGAGATGAGGAAACGAATAAGTAACTAGAATATCGACCAGAAAGACGAAAATAACGTAGCGGAAATCTAGAGATTATACAAAAACACTAAGCTTGAACAAAGGATTTGGTGGCAGTATTAAGAAAACATCTGGAATGATGTTTGATTAAGAGGTTGGATGCGGTTTCCAAGAAGCAACAGGTTTATTACACACCAAATTACTTCCGTTTTTCCTTTATTTTCTTACAGATGAACGACATTAATGAGTCGACACATACACGAGATAAAAGAAATTCACGCATTTCCTTCATCTATTCTCTCTACATCTACTTGAGAAGTTGGTGAAAGGAGATGTATGCTAAAGATGAACCGTAAAGGAAAAGGGATCATTTCCTTCTGTACGTTGACGTAAAAATAACTTTTAAAGCCCTGAAGCAGAAGAGGAAAGAAAGTTAATATATATGTTTCAACCTAATAGATTTTACGAAGAAAATCTCTACCTGATTAAATACTGACAAGAAGAAAGGAACCTATACAAGCAGAATAAAGCATGAAAACTATGAAATGATACCAAGTGAAGTGATGAGTTGGAGTAGTATATAGGAAAAGCATACGAAAGAGAAGAAATGCAGTGAATAAAGTAGTTCTTTGAAAGAGAAAGATGGATCGGAGGAGGGATTATTGGGAGCAATATCTACCAATGTTTCTTTGTTGCATGTAGTTTCTTGCTCCCTTTTCCTCCTCTCGCTCTGATTAAGTCCTCTCTTGTTGTACTGCAGTTCGCTGTAGGCTTCACTTTACTGAAACGATTTTGACGATATTAAATCCCTAATGTCAGAAAGCAAATGTGACAGAAAGCAAATGTCATATCATGTAGGAAGTGCAGGAGATAGGATTCATTTCATAATATCTGTGTGTTTTGAATTTTCAGTTCTTTGATTCCGGGTAATTTTATACATGGTATGGAAAAAGTAACTATATACCTTAAACGTGGTATGGAAAAGATACCTAAAAATACTCAGAATTTGAACGTAGTGCGTGGTACGCTCAGGTTACGGATGGTGCTGCTAGGTATCGTGAGTTTACAGTTTCGCCGATCTGATTATTTTTTAAAAAAAAGTGTTTAAATCTTGCCGACCTCTATGCTGACTCCGACAGCGGCCTGGAAAATGGCCGACGACCAAACACTATTTATATGTCGCGCCGACCTTCCGCCGACTATTTCCCGCCTACTAATTGGTCGGGCCACCAACGGGGATGGTATTTGGATTTCTGGGAACGCGATTAGCACGAGGTTGCATCAACTGAAAATATGTTATTAATAATACTTAAGAACTTGCCGGGGCTATTTGTTCTTTCCTGGCGTTAATAGTTTCCCGATTTACATGTTCAGATACTGGCATGTTCTAGTAGAAGCTGCAGAGAAAGAAAACATAATAAATGTAGACAGAATACATGAAACGAAGTACTAAAAAAATTATAGTTTATTTACTCAACAGTTTGAACAGATTGACTACAGGAATGTAATTTACGTAACAAAAACAACAAAATAAGATTAATAGAATTTCTCAAAGTAATGTGCCACTGTCTTGAGCAATAATGAAGCACATACGTTTTGAATATGCAACTAAATCATGGGCTGACTTTCTGGAGGACATAGAGATAAAAATTAACACTTGTAAAATACACCACGCAAAAAATACACAATCTACACTACACAGATCTTGTCATTCCATCTAACTACAACTAAGGTAAGACATGTTAATAAATTTTCACATAGCGTAGAGAAGTTATTGAATATAAAATGAATGGTTTTGCACGTTCTAAGAAATATTTTAACAAATGAAAACAGAACGTTCCTAAAGGTGTACACGTTTGCAAATTATGCAAGACGTTTTAATGACTGGAGTACAAAAAAACATTCCTAAAGCTTACTTTCTTACAACTTGGGCGAGATCTTAAAAGAACGAAAATAAAATTCGAAGACTAAGTTTTAGGAATGTTTCAATCGTTTAGTTATTGAAAGATCTAAAAGTTACAAAATTGCAAGCATTAAATTTCAACCAACTCTCGTATGTAACTAACCCTTTGTCCTAAATACCTGTGTATGACTTCCAAAAAGATAAAGTCTATTCGTTTGTGAACAACCATTCAACGTTTCTCTCGTTTATAAATAAACGACTTTACAGAATATAAACGCTTAAAACTAGCTGAAAATTTAATAACGTCACGTCTATTATATTGATTTCTCAACTCGATACGCGGAAAACGGTCACACAAGCAATTTCCAAAAACCCAGTACGGGGAGTTTATATATGCAACATCCAGTATTCTGATACTGGGAAACAGTTCAGGTCAGCATGTTTTAAATAACAATTAGATGTGAGCTAAAATGTACAGACTATTATAATTGTATAAAGACAAGAAGAAAATAATATAAATTATTGATAATGACTCTTCCTTGAATCGAAATTTAATACAGAAACATACTGAATCAAACATGTTAAATTCTAGAAAAAGGATGTATAAAAATAATTTGTAAAAATAATGAAGGGAGATAAAATGCGACGGAACAGGTTGTGAATGAAGCATATTGTTCTAACTTTTACGACCAAACAAATATAATTCTTGATAATTAAAGAGTACAAGGAAAGGAGGGGGTATGTGATTTAAAAAAAATCAATATGCACTCGTAACAGGTACAACACAGTGACAGCTAGTTTCAATCCAAAACGTAAATAATCACCAAGTTATAGCGGTTTTAATAATAGAAAATACCTGGGAGTGAATGGGAGATTTAGACTTTAAAATGTGTTTTACGAGAAACCACCTTTCATGCGCATACCCGCTTCTTTTCTTACACTCTTCAATTGCAAACAAAGTATAGTAACGTTTTGTTGATGGCCTTAGTTTCTAAGAGGATATTGTTGGTAACGGATATGCTAATGAGGACTAAACACGATCCCTTTTACTGCAAAGATCGTTTCAGTTAGGTATTGAGAATTGTAAACTACTTGCTGTAAGATTTGTTTTAGATACCGATGAATTCGATATGATTGATAATGAAATTTACTTTTTTTATGTTGCCATAAGGCAAAATGATACAAAGCAATATTCCTTGTACATAAATTATAGTAAAAGCTTCATTTTGAATGTCAATAAATGTGTGTAATTTGGGGAAGAAATTGTGATTGTGTAGCAGTAGACATCTTAGGATCGGTGGTATGCACAGGCACGTTAATCAACCAAAACTTTCCTTGCATATGCGTCTACATAGCTTCTACTATGAACTACTCAACCAAGATTAGACACCGAACCAACTGGCAACAATTATGTACATAGACCACAACAATGAGTGACGTTTCGGAATACCAAAAGATTTATTGAGGAAGAATACTTCGTACTTACAAACTGAAACATCCAACTTGCATTTAAGGACATCACAGTATTTTACCTGCAAGAAAAAATGCAGACATAAATATTAGTAATAAATTGACTGTGTTAAGCTTCTCAATGCGAAAAACTGAAATTTCTTGTATGTAATTTTGTTCTATTTTTCAAAAGCTACACTTCTGGAATTCACAGCTACGGTTTACTCCATTTTATCCTGTTCCATTGAATTGAATAGAATTAAATTTTATTTCTTTAGCTCAGACAGAAAGATGGAATGAGGACTGATGGGAGAAGGAAATCGATTAGAGTTTAGTTTGAAGGTACCATCACGAAATTGGGCTGATATAACTGCGGATGAATCTGGAAGTCAGTATGGGTGGCCGCTTACTTCGAACGCAAAACCTGACGAAAGCAAAACCAAGGTTCTATCAACTCAGTTACTTTGTATACTACAGGTCGCTCAGCCATAATATTTTCAAAATAATACACACTGTTAAAAATTTTCCTCCAGTTCCCCGGAAAAAAGTAAGGAAACTGGCTGAATAGAACGTGACTAATAAAACTCAGAAACCCTTCAGTTTCCAAACAAAGAATATTTACTTGTTAGAAGAATCCTTTATTATTATACAGGTTCACAATCTGAATCTCAAAAATAGTCGCAATGTGAATTATGTTTTGGAATTTGTCCATGTTTTCGGAATTTGTACATGTTTTGTGCTCATGCTCAAAACGAGAAATGTTCGGAGGTAATTAGGTCCTTCTGAAGATAAGCTGTGAGCGTATCTTCTTTTTTATTATTATTATTAATTGAAGAGTTAGGAGAGAAAAACGATGAAAATCCATTTTTGTCGATTTCGAACTAGTGGTTCTATCTAGTTAACAAGGAGTACTACACTGGTGCAATATCCCTAGAACAACTATTGCTCACATTAAGAAGGTTTAAACTATACAATGTGTTTCAATGAGACTTCAAACCATATTTTTTCATTCTTTTGTCAAATGAGTCCAGATGGAGTTTCATCGCTTTTCCCTCTGACCCTGTAATTATCAAACATTTGTTGTAGATATTCTCTTTCTAATATGTTCTAATAATATCCGATTCACTCATTTAAACATCAAACAGATTCAATATATAGCGAGAAAAGTGACTACTTTGTTACGTGACTCGTCGCTAAGTTGGTTAAACCAACATGCTTTCACAGAGATGAGTTGCGTTTTATTTCCAATCCCATTCAACATGTTTAAACTTCTATCTTAGGTCTTGAACGAAAAAGGTTCGAGACTGCTGCTAGATATATCACAGATAAGGGAAGGCTCTCCGCATAACAATGTTTTATATTGAGTTGTAGAGTGAAGTCTGAAGAAGAAGGTGCTATACTTCCGAAACTGTTACATTTTAGTTTCTTTTTATTATTAAAATGTACCAGCCTTGTCAGAAAGCTGTGTTTTTTCTTTATACGTATTTTACTTCATTTTTCTTTCATAGCTGTAATCGCTGTAATAGCTATTTTCTTTTGTTTGTAGAGCTGAAATCGCCACTGAAATTACGATAGCTTATTTTCAAATAATCGCAGTGCACCACGAAGGAAGAAGGCGCGAGTAAATTTAATGGAATGCACAAAAATTGTGGGCGTCGGTCGCAAGTTTGAAATATGAACTCATTTGCGCTTGTTAAACCCTTTAAAGTTTAGGAATCTATTGGACATGCAAAGTAAAATTGATGGGCCAAGATGGGCTGTAGATATGCTGTAAAGATTACAAATTGCAAGAGTTCGCAATAAAGTTTTAATTTTACAATTGTCCTGAGCCAAAATTTTACCTATAGGCTTCAAAAACTAAATTTAAATTTTTAATTTTACAACAACGGAGTTTTGTGTACCACTGAATCCACTTGGTTCATCCAAGTCGTTCGCTGAATAGAAAACGATGGAACAAACTTAACAAAAAAGACCACGAAGCTAACACACACACAAAAAAGAGAAAAGTGCAAAAAAAAGAAAATGTATTTATTTTAGTTGCAAATGTTGCGGCATCAGCGAGGCGTCATTCTCTTTTTCACCCTTCTTCTTCATATTTTCTTCCTTTTTATGTTGGTCTTTTCTACCATGGACTAGATAGCTGGCACACACTGCACCTAACAAGGACGATGCTTATTCCACTGAAAGAGAGAGAGAGAGAGAGAGAGAGAGAGAGAGAGAGAATGGAAGCTTCCCTAAGACATCAATTTCCTCTCCAACATTGGGAAGCTTTGGCAGAAGCGGGCAGAGAACAGGAGAACCAAGCCCCCTTTTTTTTTCAATTTGTTCTCGGGCACCACTCCTTTACTTTGGCGCTACCGGGATACAACATTTTTGCATTCACAAGAAACTTCTTCATTCGAAGTGTGGCCATTTTCATTCGCACAAGAGGTGACTCTGCTTTCTACATCTATCGTCTTCTCCTTTTTTCTTTGTTTTTTTTTTTAATTCTACCTACCTAAATGGCGGCCACAGTAATCGATTGACAGGATTGGGGGATGCACAATTTCCAAGAATTTCTTATAGACGAAACGTAGGCGGAATAAAGCAGTAAAAGATGGGGGGTGGGGTGGGTGGAGATGAGAATATCTCTCTATTCGCAGAATGTGAAGTATCTCATTATTGGTGCACGGGAAAACAGCAATTACTCGCTGGTAATATTTTTTCCCACTTAATGGTTCCATCTCATGCGTAACTAATGAGAGAAACTTGTTAAGGTGGCAGTAAAGTTGACTCTGCCCTTCCTCTTCCTCTCTTTCTTTCTTTCCTTCTTTCTCTCTCTCTCTCTCTCTCTCTCTCTCTCTTTCGTTTGGCCAATGTGCATTAAAATGTCATCAGAACACTTGAATTTCAAAGTTTATCAGCACTATTTTGTGAATTACAACTACGTAACTTCTATAAGGAGGATATACAGAAGAATTTTATCAGTTGAAATTCATTATTGTGGAAGTTATTCACTACCAATTCTGAGAAAAGGAAATCTTTCAGCTCTCTCCTCAATTTTTAGGGGGTATTTTCATTTCATTTGACCGTTTCTTTGTCCGTCTGTTTTCGTTGGGCTATGTTCCGTTTTGTGCTCTTCTACTTTATTTCGTACAGACTGCTTCCTCTTTCATAACTCATCCTCCGACTCATCGAGACGTGTGCCTCCTAAAGGTCATAAAGAAATTCAAAATCAAACCGGTTGATTGGTCATTTGTTCATTTTTTAAATTTAAATTTTTAAGTCCTTTAGGCAACTTTGGCTCAGGCCGAGTGGATGATGATGAATGAATTGCTTGAATGAACGAAGTGGAAGGAAACGGGAGAACCCCCGAGATAAAAAAGCACACTGTGTTTTTGTCCACCAAAAAGATGGCATGATCTGGGATCGAACCGACAACCCCAAACACCAAAGGTGAGCGCTCTACCATTGAGGAACCGCGGCCCTGATTATGTTTAAGTATGAATTGCTGTCAATAGATGGTGTTAGTATTGAGTCAAGTCATATCTGTAATTTTAAATGTGGTAAAGCAATTGATTGGAAGTGTGTAAGATGTCACCTGATTGGTTGAATTGAATTACGAATATTTGAACTAGGATTTTACTCATGTTGTTCTTTAGCTGCTAGGACATATCCGTACTTGATATATATATTTCTGTTTTAGAAATTTAATTTATGAACCGGGAATGAAAGTACCTATGTGGAAATTTGATTATTTTGTGGTTGGTCGTTAATTGAGACCTAAAATGAGGGTGTTCCATGCTAATATTTTTGACAGTAAAATATGAAGTACCTTAATCCTTCATTTTGGCTTCTCCTTGGTAAGACCGCTAAGTGGGCCAGACATTCCGTCAAGTTCCGGAAATTGAGCGATACCTCCACACACCCCATGCGTCGTTCACAACGCGTGCGCAATTGCGCGTCGCACAAGAGATAGCTTCTTTACCTTCTTTTTATTTTTTTCAATTATCTTAACATAACCTACAACATATTAGGCATGTTCCTTCAAATGAGTGGGCATCTTACACTGATATGTTGGGTAAGATGCCTATTTTGATATGTCAGTTAAAAGACTCATATGTAAGTTATGCATACATTTAGCTTGATGTACTTCCGTCTATGAGCATGAATGTTCAATATATATATATATATGGGCAACGCCCTAGCCGAGCTGGTCTACCGGAGTCAAGCAGCTCTGGGTCTGGTCAGTGCTTGGACGGGTGACCGTTTCAGTACTCCAGATGGTGTTGCCTGTGCGGCGTCCACCCAGCGTCGTGAGGACAATTGGGGAGCTACCT
>JAGDQP010021642.1:7632-31492 GCA_022664845.1 Lepisma saccharinum | reverse complement strand
AGTGAGTGAGTGAGTGAGTGAGTCAGTTAGCCTAAAATGTGCAATTTCAGGGGTCCACAAGTAGAACATAGTTTGAGATACGAATATGAAATTTTGTACATCTGCACATATTTACCATATCTCCTTAACGGCAAAAGCTCATATTCCTATCTTTAACATCTTTTTTCTTACGGGGCCCCCAAATCGTCGATTTTGCCATAAACTCTTGTTCCTGTATAACATGCTTCTGGCAGTGGTAACGTTTTCTGACGTGAAGAACTTGGCTCATGCACTGCCGTGCATGTTGATATCTTGCTATTAAAAGTAATGCAAAACAACCACGCAACACTTCAGCGAGAAGCAAAGAGTAGCAACACATCCGTGCCGGTTTACTGTTTCATCGGTTGTTCCAAAGCTTGCCACGTCTATTCAGGTCTTGGTCAGGTAACAAATACATAAATAAATAAAATCATGATCGAAATTTGCAGTGTTGTATCTTAGAAGTAAACTCTTAAGGTTTTATTGTTGATCGAGCATTTTAAATACGTAATATCTACTTTTAAAAAGTAAGTGTATCTGTAGAAACAAATTAATGTTGGAGTTTGTAAAATTAGTTGTATTGTGCCCTTACATTACAATGGTTAGAATTTTTAGAAACCGGGAAAGTCACATAGTTTCTGTCTCAAGATGTAATGAAAACTGTAATTCCATCAAATCACCAGTACTATTTCTGCAGCAACTACCATTTATGCTTAAATAATGGGTAGACCCTAATTTTCCACAACAAAATTGTTTGGTCTTTTCAGTACTACTATACCCATGTACTTTTCTCTATCTATCTCTTTGATAAGATGAAACTACAGTTTATTTTATTCGCATAATAAGTTAAAGACCTCGACGTAGCACTTTCAACAGGTCATTTCTTTTTCCGGTTGAAAAGGACATTTTGACGTACACCCCTATTGTACTGCTCGGTTACTTGCGTTTTTCTTTTGAATAACTTTCGTTACATTCTTCACACTACAATACGAGGCCGAAGAGATTAAGAGTTGCGTTGTATCGGAAAGTATTTCAAATGCTTATGAACCTCCCACGTTCATTCAAGTTGCGTGACATGCATTTTGACAAAGACATGCATATTATATTAATCCATCTTCGTTCAGGGATGGAAACTGACTACAACTACATTGGAAGAAAGGTACCAAGCCCTCCTCATTTGCAGAAAAACTTAAGGTAGATGTTAAGAATAAAAGTTATGAAATTGAACAAAACTATGATTACTGCTTATTCTCTATGGTAAGATTTTTACATAGCCTTCTACACTAGAACTTTAGGTCAACGGAATAATGGACTCAGGAGGTCAGGATCTGGGAACAGATGAATGTTGAAAAGCTGTCGGAACTGGGCGGTGATACGGATTTCTGGATGGTAAGTGTAAGTATTATGAGCATTAGTACCTCCGACCATCGAGCACACAGAGGTGCTTGTATTTTCTTTCTCCGCTGCAGCCCATGTTCTTCTCTTCCGCACAGTAGGCTGTTCAACATGTGTTGCAGTACTTTCATAGTTTTCTCCATTCATCATTAATGTATTTTCTCTAAAATAGTAAGGAAAAGACCCATTAACTGTTGAGAAGAGTAACTGTAACATCCAAGTATTCATGCGAATACATGCATTACCTATGTTTGCTACAATATAAAACCTAAGGACTAAGAAGACCCTATTTAAAATTTCAATCCACTGATACCACTCGTACAACCCTTCTAAAATTAAGAGGTTAAGTTCTTACTAAATATAATAAACATTGAGATCACATGCTTTATCCAATGGTGATATCTGTAACTTCCGGTACTGATCGGAAGTTGAATTCTTCAAATGGAAAATGGTATTTTTAAAATCAGATGTGGATTCTACGTTTAAAATTAAGTAAGTTTTGTCTGAAACATTTCTGCAGCAAACGCCTCTATTGACCGTGTCTAACATATTGAATTTGAAACCGTGTATAACATATGAACTGTAAGATGCTCAGAGATCACACTTTCAAAATTACTTCACGGTAAATGTACGAATTTAATGTAAAAATGTTTCAGGTAAAAGTTTCTTAATTTTAAACGCAGAATCAAAATCTGATTTAAAAAATGCCATGTTCCATTTTTTTTTCTCTCTCAAATAAACTTCCTATCTGGATAGATTATATCCGATCAGACCGAATAATTGCAAATATCACCATTCGATAAAACATACCATTTTTAGCGATCCCGATGTTTATTTTCAGTAAGAAATCTTTATTTTAGAAGAGGTGTACAGGTGGTCTCAGACACCCTGTATATGGGGACTGTTTTACTCACCTTATGCGCAGAAGAAGCGGAATTTTTAATATCACCTTTTCACCTTAGTTTTTTTCACGGCTATTTTGATATTCTGCGCATCGAAAAAAAATGTATTTCTTATATTAATACAGTCAAGCAAACTCCAAAGCAGCAACGGTACCACAAAGGACAATCATACAAATTTAGGAATTCTGCCAGAATTTTCATTTGGGGTAGAGGGTGTGTGAAGCCAGAATTCGGGGTTGTAATTCGAGTTTTGAAGGAGTTTTATCGATTTTTTTTATTTTACCGTAAAAAAATTAAACTCGGGAGGTGCTCGAGAATTTGACACCCTACCTCCAGTTCTGGAGAAGGGGGGAGGGGTCTGGCAGAATCCCTTGGATCGACTAAAGCTGAAAATAAAAAGTTTTGCTAATAATTTCTTAATGTGTCAAAATGCAGCCTAACGTGTGTAGTTTCCAAAAATAATGCTTTGTTCGATATTACATTTAATTTAACAAAATTGTATCAAAGCCAGAGATGTTTAGATGCTTTTTAAGTTTAGCAATCTTCCGACTTTGCATGTGTATTTAACACTTTTTTTAATTCAAATATATCATAAGCGACCCTATGACGTATATTATACTAAAAGATGAAAGATAAATAATCATGCTTTGACATAAAAATCAGTTGTTTTTTTTTCGAAGAGGCGATTTTCCCCCTTTGAATGCGAATTTAAACGAAGCGCATCTTTATAACATTCCTTCTATTAGTAGGAGACACCTCGTAGAGATATCTATACCAGAATGAAAAAAAAAAAAAAAAAAAAAAGGAGAGTTACAATGATGTTCTAAATATGAAATTTGTTACCGAAATACAAAATACGATGTCGTTCGTTACTGCAGCAAAAGAACAAATGTGCATGTTTAAATGGCAAAGCATCGTTTCAACGCTTGTCATTTTTAGTGTGATGCACGTTCCATGCTGGTCTGTGGCTTCTTCCAAGAGAAAAGTGTTCCTCTAAAACGATATTTAAAAATAATAATAAATAAATAAAATGGGAAACTACAGATGTTTGGCTACATTCTAATACAGAAGAAATTTATTCGTTACACCTTTCATTTTCAAGATGGGCAAAATTCAAATGCTTATAGGCACTCGCCCATCTTTTGTTTTATATAACTTTCGTGTAAAGCATGAAGTATTGTGGGTATGTCTGGCAACAGTGCAGTGCGAGTCATTGCACATTGAGCAGTGGCAGAGTGAAGGTCATGTTGCTCGTACTCACGCAACTGCCGTACTTGATGTGAGCAGCAACAGAGAATCTTGCCAGCTACTAGCCATTGAACTTCCGATAACCTAACGTCCCAGTGATCACACTATGAAGTATTGTGCGATAGATCTGCAGAACTCACCACAAAGCTCTGAAATTGTGGATCTGCGGTTCTCTCGAAACCTTTTGTCAATCTCTGAACCACCACAGTCAGTCGGTCAATTCTTTTCTCATCGTCCATCTTTGATCATGCGGCACCACTGACTCACACCACCCTTACTCATGTTATCTCCATAAACTTCACAAATTGACGATAATTTTAACAGCTGTACAGTTCTTGGCTGCTGAGCGCACCTCATAGCTGATAAACATATTTTGAATAGCAGTTGCTGTGTAGGGGGAATGCACCCATCACTCTGGCACTGCTGGATGAAAATACTGGCTCAGAACACTGTTACCAAATATGAGACCGTTACCCACAATACTTGACGCTCCACATGAAAACGGATAGCCGAATACTTTCCAGGTAGCGGTCGTAAATCTGTACCTGAGAACTAAAACCGCGTTCCAATTTTGGCCTAGCCGACTCAAACTGGAGAACCAGTTGTGAAAGTTTAGAACACAGGGAGTCTACTGTGTCACCAGAAGATGGAGGGGAAGCAGGCTGGGCTGGTACCTTCTGTGTCTGTTGTATCATAGTTTGAAGCCGCTCAATCTCCTGCTGTAGTTTGTCCAGACTACTATTGGATGACTGTACTTGGATGCGGCTGGGGAGGGACAAAAAAAAAAATGGGTTTGTTGAAGGTGGTTGGGAAAAGGAAGATGAACCTGCCACATACAAATTATCGGACATGTTTTGTATTACTGACTGGGGCTGGTGTTGTTGTAGGTGTATTGGCAAAGAATTGCTGAGTGTGGCAATATGTGCCGGAGGATAGAGGATGGGAGAAAAAGCAGGGTCAAAGTACGTCGATGGTGACTGACTGACTGCGGGATTTGATAAAAGCTGCAATTGGCTAAGTTCTTCCCGTCGTCTTTCAGAAATCGTATAATAATTCTTATCAATGGCCTGTATTTCTTTAATTAGGTCATCTACGGTGCCAATGTTCTTGGATGCAACACCAGAGAGAATGTCACTACGTAAGCCTAATACGATTTGCTTAGTAATAATATCCTCGCTAGCTTGAGGTTGATATGTCCTGATTAAGCGTGATTTGCTCATAATGTAAGTAAGCATAGGTAGGTTCACCTATTGCTTGTTTTCTAGCACGAATAACATCAGCGCGATAAGGGCAAGCAATGCCTCTAAAGACTTAAATAAACTGTTTCTTTATATCTTCACAGGTTTTTTCTGCGAAACCTGCTGAATTGGATAAAGTGTAGTAATAATCTAATGGAAATGAAGAGAGGGAGGATTTGGCTTTAGCGCCAGTCCAGCCGAATTGATTTTTCTTCGATGATGCCGAAATTTCGGAAATTTTGATTTTTTTACGTTTAGTCCGAAGTAATTTAAGGCGGTTGGAGAAGTCTCTTTATCTGAGAATGAGCATTTGTTTTAAGTAAAGGGGAGTAAATTCATTTTTGCAACAAACGTCGAGATAGGATAGGAAATGACAAGATGGGAAATATTAAGAGTATCTTCCCACATGATTTTAAACCATCTATTTGAGTAAGTAGAGTAATCAATCCCAACATTGTAACTAAATCTTGTTTCTGCAATTCCGGTCAAATTTGGAAAGTAAGAGAAATGACAAGAGTTTCGTCGAGTTATCTCTAGTTTTATTGTTATGTAATTTATTTGTTTTTTTCTGGCTCGCTCTACCGCAGAAGCAACAAGTCTCTTTCGCCTCACTCTTTAGTATCTAAGATCAGTAATGTAATATTTGAGAGCCATGAAAGGACATAGGAATTGCTATCTGAGGGCATAGCGATCCAAAGAGAATTAATTTGTGTTTTTATGAATTACGAATAGTTAGAATCTCGCATCAGGTGAGAACTACTAAATGAATATGTTTGTTTTAAGTCGCCAGGGGACGGGAACATTTGGGTTTTGAATTAGATAATGACACGTGTTGTCTTTCAGTGTTTCAGATGTTTAAATTGTTAGTGTTGCAAGCAATTCGCATTAACTGACTGAATTATCCTCGTGAACCCGTAATTAAGCTATTGCCTACGAAGTGCTATATTTATTTGTTTAGTTACTCTCGTCCAAAAAGAGCGAAGTAACTATTTTGCCCGGTTCTTTCCCCGAAGGACTCTCGATATGATAAATACTGAATTAATGCAGGAGTTGACAAATAAAGGTCAATAATTTTGTTATTTGTTTAACCCTGGTAAACAAACCATTGAACAAGGGAAAACTAAGTTACGTGAGATAGTCGATCATGAAGGAAGCATGCCACAAACACAAAGATAATGTGCTAGCAGGCAGAACTTATTGGCGAATTGCTGTGTGTGTCAGTCTTATTGTTTCTTTTTGATTGGCTGATATTCGAAATTGAGAAAATCAAGTAACATAATCAGTGATTCTCTAATATGCTATTTGTTCAGATCTGATTGCAGTAAAACCTTCCTAACCAATACTATATCAGTGTATTATGATTCGGAGTTGGTTGATGTCTGACGATTGTTCAGATAATACCCTCAAAGTGCCACTATTTTGATTAAGTTAAACCGCAAGATATTCAGCCTTAAAGGGCTTCGGATTTAGAAGTGGGAGGATATTTGTATCAATATCCTTATGATAAAGAAACGAAGCAGCTATAATTGTTAAATAAACTATAATGAAATAGCGTGTTTTGTGTGTTATTTCCAAATATTAATCATGCTTCTCCCTGGGAAAAAACGTGACGATGTTCTATTTTGTCTTTATTGATAGGATAATGTGATACTCTCTTTGTAATGTGGATCTATAGTCGCGGGGAGTTGGCCAGTTGGTTCCGAATGGACCTAGCGCCCGATATGAATTTTTATTTTATTGATATTTACTATGCATTTTGACTAGTTCCTGAAGTTATATGAAACAGGCAAAACATTTAGTTAAATGTTTGCCCCTAACTTCTTGACTTTTATCATCTTCTATAGATTGGGCATGATGGACACAAACCTTACGTCTTTGGAATCTGCCTTCATAAGCTCTTCGACGGTGTATCACTCATGACCCTATGATAGGAGCTGTACATGGTTGCACACGTGAAGGTAAAGGGCCTTCTGGACATCATGTGTTCTCAAACGTGTTTTATAATGTAACCCTGAAATTAACAATGTATCAAGCCAGTCATACTTAACAGCCGTGCTCGTTTTTTTAAACTGCTCACAGGTTTGGTTAATCAGTAGAAACAAAAAATGGCGGGAAAGCGATTCTGAAAGACTCTTAATGTAGTTTGAATGAAGATTTATCTTATGACTTCTTTTCTTTACCTGCTATGCCACTTCATGCAAAGCGAAAAACAAAGTGGTAATATACCCGAAAACTGCTATTGTCTAGTAAGTACTGATAAATGGAAACTCTTTCAACTACACTTACTGATTTTGTTTCTTCCTTTCTATAGATTTTCTAGTCGCAGCTGATATATAGCCTCTACCCTGAGGTTTCTGAGCTTTTCTTAAATGGCGTTCTCTGTCACTGGCTATAACTGACATTCTCTCCGCAACAGACAGGCTGAAGAAGACATCATGGAGATCACAGCAAGCTGTGTTTAACTATGCGAAAACAAAAAATAAATCTTTATTACATACTTCAATTTTAATCACATTCAATAGTGTATTAACTCATTTTAAAATCAATGTACGCAATGACTTAAAAAGAAATATATTTACTTCACTCAAAACAACGAAAACTTTCAGAAAAAGATTACCTGCCGTATTCAGAAATGTTTTTTTTTGGAGTGACTAGCACTGTATTAACGGATAACTAACAATGCTAATCCATTCTTAATCACTTGTCACAGTCACTCCGAAAAAAGTGTTTCTGAATACGGCCGTACGTATTTATTTTAGGTCATGAGATCAACTGGCTGTCTCGAGAGAGGAAAAAAAAAAGCGCAGACAAATTGTGGACAAGTAGATGTAGTTCAAACAGAAATTACACCAAAAATTGACCGTTGAGAAATAAACTCTTAAACCAAATAGTTACAACATGTAAAGGAAGCTAGCTACAAACACAAAAATGGAATGTTCTTACATGCAGTTTACAACGTACGCGCTCGTACGAAAAAAAAAAAAGTTTTACCTCAGATTACAATCTCCGAACTAACTGTTTCGACTAATTTAAGAAGAATGTTAATGTAATCTCTTTTTGGATTTGCTGTAAATGTTGTTTATTTATTCATACTGCTATCCGACAATTTGCAGATATTCTATTTAGCCTTGCAGAAAAAACGCATAGGCATAAGAAAAAATTAAGAGAGAAAGAAAGGAAAAGCGAAATGAAAATACAACGTTAATACTGTTTATCGGCAATACTGTGTTTCGTTGCGTTACTGTCAGGGACTTATAGCAGAAAAAACTGTTTCAGGGTTAAAACTGGTTGAACGTTTTGAGGATGTCCAGCGAGCAGTAACAAATTATTCCCGAACTTTTCCCCGGTTTTCAAACTAAATTCACATTTTTCTAAATTGTTGGATTGAATTCATTTATGACTTTCGGGCATCTTTGGCTCAGGCCGGGTTAGGCTAGGGAAAAGGATGTGGAACGTATCGATCGGGAAGGGCCTTATTTAAAGTACTATCCCGGCATTCGCCTGGTGAAACAATCTCAGTCAGGATAGTCGGCTGTGGGGTTCGAATCCACGTGCCTGCCAAATGCTAATCCCGAGTTCGCGACGTTACCGCCTGGATCACGAGTTTTTCTACACTAAAAAAAAACTTCTTGAATTAGTGCAAGACCTATACTTCCAAAAAATCCATCACAACAAAGCAGAGCACTTTCTCTCAGATAATTACCATCAAAATCCTTGATACAAATACATGCTACTTTATTTTCTGGCGGTTTCAACCAATCACAAGCCACGAATCTTCAAAACCTACACTTTCCAGACAAGTTTAGGAATTAACCTTATCTATATGTAATCATCTATATACGTTGTTCTTCATTTAGTGCATACATTTGCCACGAACACAAAGAGCACGCAATATGAGCTGCATTCCAGGATAGTCTATGCGTAGCTCATAAGCACAGAATTGCACTGGTTAATGGCTAAAAACATGCAATTTAGGCATCATGGCAAAAAAAAACACTATCTTTGTTTGAATGCGAATATGATGAAAGAAAAAATATGTAACGCTCTTTACCGATATTACTACAACCACAGACACATGGAGTCTCCATGGACACACAGGAGACGGTTGGGGAACATAAAACAATTTGCACCAGATAATGAGACATCACATGAGGATGTAAATATCAAACTTTCCTCGTTGCGCGCACTCAACTTATGCGCCAATCTTATGATAATTCTTCCTTACGTACGTCTAAAGCAGCACTCGAAGCCTTGTTTCAACCAGCATATCGCTGCAGATGGAGTAGAACGTAATACTCCTTATAGAATTTGCAATTCCACGATGAACTATAGTCTGCCATTTTAGTACACACTTACAGATGCTCCAAAATGAATGGATTTACTAACTGCTTTTTTTTTTCATCCTGAACAAGAATCTCTTTCATTTAAGACTTATTTTTCACATTTATTTCACTTTTTCTTTCTTTCTTTATTTATTAAAAAAATCCAGATTATCTATAAAATTCCCTGGCTTTTCAAGGTTGAGCCAGTTTCAATGAGTTTCCAAATTTCCAGGTCGAGTGGCCACCTTGATGCATGATATCATCTGACCCAAATTGTCCAGCATTGGTTCAAAGAGCATTCTGGACAGGTCGCCTATCATGAACCTAAACTTATGGGACGTGGTAGGGAGCTCAACATTTTTCTATAGATTTTCAGTCTACTTGTAAAATCGATGCTACGTCGACATGCTACACTCAGTTTGGGCTACAATTTGAATTTATTTTTAAGGTCTTTAGGTAACTTTGGCTCAGGCCGGATGGATGATGATACGATGAATTGGTGGAATGAAGAAAGTGGGAGGAAACGGGAGAACCCCGAGAAACTCCACGCACACGGTGTTTGTTCACCACAAAGTCCACATGGCATGAGCAAGGTTTGAACCCACGAACCCAAGCGCCAGAGGTGAGCGCTCAACCATTGATCCACCGTGGCCCTTTGGGCTACAAAGGGTCTATACACAATAATAGATACCTATCCCATGACTTTTAGCATGTGAGTGTAAACACAGACGAAATCTATGAAGTGTAAAACATCCCAAAACAATTAAGTCATGGGTATCTTCCGACTTAGTAGCGTTTTTAATTAGAAAATGAATGTTCTGAACCAGCCATCTTCATGAATTTCTATCACTTCTGAATCATACGAAAAAGTAATTGTCTCAGTAAACAATCCCTTTCCCGACATCAACTACCGAATCAGGGAAATAATAGAAACTAAACATAATTTAATAACTGATATAGCCTTGTTCAACCAAATCATGAAGGTCACTTCTACAAAAAGTAGACTGAACTACTGACTATAACTCAGACCTTAACATTAGATATTCATATATTTTACCATAAAACTTAGCTGAAGCGAACAAATACCTGGTGCAACAACCGTCGATTCAATTCGACATCACTTTCTCCTATTTCAAGTAAATTCTTTGGCCGTTCCTTATCCAACTGAAGGAGTAAGTGTAAAGTGTCGCGAATAGTATTAATAATTCCTTGTACTCGAGCTGTTTTAAATAGTCGTCGTGTCAGGTACCCTCGAACTAAGGCAGGTAATCTTGAAAAACTGGGTTTCGGTGCAGCCTAAAGAAGAAAAAATTAAAGGTGAGAAAAAGTCGTTAAATAAATAAATAAATAAATATTCACAAAAAAATAAACAACACTCAAGAGTAAAGAAATTAAAACTTTCTCTGGAACGCGCTCTGAAGTGACAGAACTGAAGAAGAAAGCGGGCCTGGTACCACCCAGTATACGCTTGGTGCAACTGAGGAAACAAAACCCTAATACTCAGTCCCCAGATTAGAATCCTGAACTTTGTTAAACGATAAATTGTGCCTTTATGGAAATAATTTTAAGAGAAAAAGTGCTTCATAAAACCAGATTCATTGATGTGGAACCTTTTCTAAGCAGAAGTCACGGATCGTGCAGGAATACATGAACTCGCAGTTTTTCGCTCCACATTCTGTCACGAAGAATGTCAATGCTGTAAGCTTCATCACGATTGGAAACGCCCAACAAGAGCTTTACGACAGAGCCTCAAACTGATCCGATGCTCCATGACACCAACAGTCGGATTTCCATATCACACTAAGTTCTTTTAATAGAAGACTAGAAGGATTTCGCGTAAACAATGTCTCATGTAACAAACAACAACACATCCTATGTAACGTTGATTTATTGGTACCACGGGTTTATGGAACTGATGCCTTGAATATTGTGAGCATACGTACAGTAACTGCTCTTTTCGCCTTCTAAATGTAGAAATCCTTATTGCCAAAAGAATCAAGAACATGCATAACAAAAAGAAATTAAGTTTCTTGTAGGTTTTAAATCAGTTCTTGGCCTTTGATTATCATTATAAGTATGGTTTTATAAAATTAAAATGCGCCTTCCTTACCTCTCTCATGCTCTTATTGAATACAATGTACCTCTAAAACTCCTTTCAGAACAACCTCAGAAGCAACGCGGTTATCTTTCACACTAACCAACAAACGGTAATTTTTTAAGGATTGGTGCCTATAAAGATATTTCGCCCCAAACGTTGCTTTTAGTTTAGTGTTGCTAGTAAATTTCATCAAGGGGCTAATCAAAATGTCTGTCTGTAAGCTTGCTGACTTTCAACATGGTTTAGATAACCAATATGTGTAATCCAGTCACGCTGCTTTTCAATCGTGAAAACCACCGATGATCACTCATTTGCGTTTCTACATGTTTAAGGGCAATGTAAAGCTAAGACGTACGACAAGAGATGGCAGCACTATCTCCGTATATGTCTGATGTATTTTTATCATAGCACGAAATTTCAATGCTGCTCCTACAAATTCAAGCCTAGAGAGTTCAAACTTTCAGGGAAGAAAGTTCATAACCCGTGCCGATTTATCATTTTCTTTCTTGTTCATTGTTAAAATCGTTTTATTGTTGTTGTTATGGATATAACAATGAAGCACTTTCAACAATGAACAAGAAAGAAATTAAAAAGTCGGCACGGATAGAACTCTGCAATTGGTTATGAACTTTCTTCCCTGAAAGTTTGAACTCTCTAGGCTTGAATTTGTAGAAGCAGCATTGAAATTTCGTGCAACGATAAAAATACATTAGACATATACGGAGATAGTGCTGCCATCTCTTGTCGTACATCTTGGCTTTACATTGGCCTTAAACAGTAAAATACTTTTTGACACAATGACTTACTGTTGACTGATGTTACTACTAAACGCTACGTCCAAATCCTTTTTTATATACATCAATGTTTACTATGAGAACCACCTACCTTTCCAGGAAGAGCTGGATTAGGAATCTGTTGCGCTTCAGCAGATATTCGATGAAGTGCAGCACGACCTGGCACCACAAGTATTCCGCTGGAATATGTTTCATGCAAACTGGGAACCAAAGAATTGTTCAGGTCTTTCTGCTTCTTTATTACCTCTGGAGATCGAGTCTCCTCGAAGAGCTGCTTCCCACAACGTCCTGTGGTGCCAGCACTTTCCATTTGTTGAGAATTACATTCAGCTGCAGGTTTCTCAATACACATATCACGCTCTATTCCCTGCTGACAATTCGCTGTAAAGCTTTCAATCACACGCATCAGCGACTGAGATTCAGGAGTCTTCATTACGTCTGGATAATCACGCCGAATATCTTCAAATAATTGTTTCTGTTGATGAATGAAAGTCTCCTGGAAAATTTCTTGTTGCTTTCTTTGTTCTTCTAGAAGTTGTGCCATTTGAATTTTGTGCGTTTCTTGCATCTTTTGTAATAGTTCTTGGAAATGTTTACTTTCAATGAGCTGGGGTTTGTTTATACCTGTGTCAGTACTCACTAAAGACTGCTCAGAAAAGGACTGCAAACTATCATTGATGGTCACCAGAAGAGAACTCGCTATGCTTTGCTTTTCACAAGGACTGCTACACACACTGACGGGCGGAGAACCAATATCCTTCAAGTATCGTGCAATGTGATTTTGTTTTTCCTGATTTAATCGTGGATTCGACGAAAACTCACAAGCGGACCTGCTCTTTTCACTATGATATGGCGTCGGCCTGTTCTTGCTTGACGGACTATCGAGAGTACGGTTGGGTCGATTATCATTACTTACTAAACTCGAATTTGACGAATATTTCGATGATGATTTCGGTGTCACGGATATATTTTGTTCCGAACTGCTCTTTGCTCTCATTAAACCACTCAAAAGACCTCTTCGAACTTTTCTTGTTGACTGCTGCTGACTAGGTGTATATTGTCTCACTCTTTCAGTTTTAATGGACAATTCTGACTTCGGTGTCACAGACCCAGAAGTCACTGACTTAGAGGCTCCTGTCTTCGGTGTTACTGACTTTAAACGAATCTCAGTTTCTTTTGTAGACGGCGTTGACATGACTTGGCTCACTGATCTTGAATTAGACTTTCCGAAAGGTACCTCTGACTTCTTAGAGATTTGTTTTATTGTTTCGGTTTCTTTGTTTCCTTCTGGTACTCTTGACTTATCTTCATCATTTCCCTCCAAAACTATTTTAGTACACTTCTCCATGTGAGCAACTAAAACCGGACTGGGAGTATCTAAAGTGTATGATAACTGACGTACAAGTTTCGGCGGTATTGGAGTTCCATTACTTTCCGGTAACAACTGTTTGCCTTCGCCTGCTACAACATTCTCTTCGAATTTTCTCTCAGTACTTTTCATTGTTTCAACACCCTTAATTTTACTAGATACATTGTCCACATCTAAATCTCCACCAACGTTGTTACAATTATTAACGTTATCATTCGCCTGTGAAGTTATTATTAACACGTCACTTGACGGTGAGCTTGTGGTTGTACTGCTCAACGTAGAGTTCATGTACTGATTTATATCAGTGCTCGAAGTAGGTGCTACCGAACTAACTTCCGTATTAAATGAATGTCGAATATCACTAGCACTTTCCATCACCAAAGATACGCCTAGATTCTTTGTGTTTTCATTATACACTGATGAATCCTTAACTTCGGTCTTATCAGTTTTACTAAATGTCAGAGGAATTTCATTTTGACTTAACGGGTTTTGATAATTGGAACAAATCTCACTTTTTCCTTTAAATATAGAGTTGGCGTGCGGGTTAGGTTGCTGCTTTCCTGAATCTGTCACAACTAATTTCGCCTTGTGGGATTCAGAATTATCACTATCATTTAAATCACTGCATTGCTTAGAACATTCACAAGACCCAACCGTACTAGAATGTTTATTTAGGAATGTGTGATCTTGGCTGGCCTCTGACAAAGTTGTATCTTCATCTGACACAGAAGCTTTATCTTGAATCATATTTGTGGTTTGTACACTATCTGAAGAAGTGTGTGACTTAGAATTTAAAGTACATGAATTCAATCTAGCTGTATTGTCAGTTTTATTTGGATTTTGAAAAGATTTATTATTACTCCGTTGCTGGGTACACAAAGTATTACTAGATGCCAAATTGAGCTTGCTCGAACTATTACCGCCCAACAAGATAGCACTCTTTGAAGTGAAGTTGTAATGTGAATCAGTTTCATTTGGAAGAATCAAATTAGGAGAGCTTTTAGAAGAGACTAATCCTATGTGCATCGGTACAATACCGTGAAGACTCTGTGCTTTTCCCACTGCTTGCGCACTAACATCATCGATTATATTATCACTGTATTTCCTTTCATTATTATTTGAAGTATCACGCGAAACATCACGAGCACAATCTGCACAATTCAAAACTTCGCAAGAGCAGTTCTTGGAAGTCTCTGATTCACCACATGAGCACGATTCATTACAATATAAATCCTTATCTTTACTTGGGCATCCTTCATTCCATTTCTCCACTGGACATCTCGAATATTCAACTGCTCTATTTTCAGAATTGACTAATTGACGACGTTCTTTGAGCTTCAATTCTAACTCTATAGCTTTCTGTTTATATTGTTGCATTTCCTGCTGCCTTTGTGGAGTCATCTGCAAGAATAAAGAAAAATAAAAGGAATTAGACTTCCAGAAAATATGTTAATTCTTGTAGAGAATGAAACATGAATTAGCAAGTTATTAGAAGTCCTACGAAGAAGCTGGAAGAACATGGATGAGGCCATCAAATGAATGATGAGGGAAAGAAAGGAAATTACAAACATCCAAAGTTCAAGAGAAAAAGAACAGGAATTCAGCACAAACATAATTAGAGGAATATATTGCGTACCCATAAATATATATTAGTTTCCAACTGGTAATTGATGGAGACTAGAAGTAACTATAAAAGATAATGTTAATCGTTGCTTAAAGACTTGATAGGCTACAATACTAGAGGGGAAAAAAAACAAACAATCGAATTCTAGTTGTCAAGAATATGGAATCTAAGTCTGCAATGAGAATGCTGTTTGCTAACATATAAATAGGATTTGATCAAGATATTTTATATTGCAGTAATATCCTAATTACGTTAATTACTAGACTGTATTTGTAAGTATAGTGCTTATGAAAACATCTGGCATTTATGAAATATGACAGCAAATATTAGCTTGTTGAAATTATTGGTAAATCATAACGTACTTAATGGAATTTTGGTAGACTGTCTAAATATTTCAATTGCTGATCACTTTAAGTTGGGTCATGAAATAAAGAAATGCAATGACATTTAAGTATTTGAGAGTACTGATAACTGTGTAACTATAAAGCATACATGAGCTTATTAGGTAAACTCGGTCACATTCGAATACAAGCTAACCCAATATGACACAATAATAATAGTAGTGCTGATGTAGAAAGAATGTTTTCGGAGTGCAAGATCAGCTAGAAAAATGTCACTAACTGAATCACATATGTTGTATGTCGACTGTAAATATTGTACATGATGTGTCAAACAAGGAAAAATTTATCAAAAAGGTATTTTAAAAACAGAAGGAATAAGCTATATTGGTATTTTAACTATCTATGCAGGATTATCTTTTTATTAGCATCATTCATTGCAATTATTACTTTTTTGTTGATATAAGTAGATTGAGCCGTCCAAATACCAAAAGCCGTATCTGCAAATTTGACCGAAATTGAATTCATATGTTCTACGTGATGTTAATAAACCAGTCTGTACAATTTTGCAGGTAGACCTTTTTGCCTAAGCACAGCAGACCTTTGTCCAAAGGCAGAAAGCCGTATCTGCAATATCTGTCCGAAATTGACTTCATAGGTTCTACCTTTTATTCAAAAACTCTATTTCGGTCGAATGTGCAGATACGGTCTTTTGCCTTTGGACGGCAGATAGTTCTTGTGTTAAATTTCAGATTCCTAAAGCACAAAAGTATGTCAACAACAAAATGAAAACTATTTTTAAGGTTATGAAAAACTATTTTTTTATTGAAAAAACAAAACCACTGCCTCTACCCTTAACCAAAACATTTATATATCTAACGTTCCTTATAACAACACACCACTGTGATCATTCATATAACTGCAGGATGCAGTGCACCCTTACAATAGATCCAAATGGTGCCATTTTGATAAACGATGCTAATCTCTAGACTACTCTATGCCAGAGTCTTCTGGCTTTTCTGCAATCCCAGAGGACTAAAACGGTAAACCGTGAATGTAACAAACTTCCGAGAAATGACGTAAAAAATTCTTGGCTGAGGTACAGAACCATTAACATAGCCGTTTGTGGTCTATGATGAGATATTGGACAAAACTTGCATATCGTCGCTGAATTTGCAATACCTGCTATGTGCTCAAAAGTCCGAAATTGAGTTTTTGGTGTCATTCGAAAGAGAAACATTCCCCTGCTTTTGAAATCACAGTTATGTGTAAATTATTTCATCCAACGGTTTAAATTGAACAAACAATATTTGTTGTGCTTAGTTTCGTAATTCCTGTTCTGTTATGTAAAAACTAAGACTTTCAAAAAAAATTTCCTGGTGAAATTTAATTGACTATACTTGCTAATAGATATTCCCTTTACTCACGGCAATTAACATTCATTAATATCGAAATAACTAAAAATAAGAGAGAACTTTAAAAACATATTTTATTGCTCTCTTGAAAAAAATGGTTAAAATATACATAGCAGACAGATATTGCAAATTCAGCGACGATATGCAACATATTATGGATGTCATACGCCTTTGGACGATACGTCAGTCGACCACAAAGCGAAGCCCAGAGCTGTTCTAGGTGCGCGGTCACCAGGTTAGACATTTCTGGTGATTATAGACATTTTGTATTTTATAAGTAAGTGGAAGTCCTATTTTAAGTGGCTAATTAGTTTTCGAGTTATTTAGGATGAGGAGAATAATATTGTTCTACCATTTGTAATTGCCGTTTCTTCCTTCATTTTGCCCTTTCTTAAATTTTTTGGTATGATCCCTTTTTCCCTAATTTTGGACAGGACTATTAGGATCACTTATTGAGATCGTTTAAACCGTACCAAACTTCTGCTGGACTTTTTCTCTAGTCCCATCCAACTTTACCTAAATTAAAATAGGAACATATAAATAGAACCTGATGGGAACTTATTGCTATAAACATGAACTTAAAATGTATTAATAAATTTGCATTTAATAATAATGATTACTTGCTAATAAAAGTAAATACAACTATTTAATATCATACATAGTTAATGTGTATCTTCTTTGAGACTAGCACAAAAAGTCGAAAGTATAGTGGACATAGCAGATAATCAGGAAACAAATTTAAATGTTTTCAACTAGTTATACTGATTTTTGGTGAGCACTGACTTTTTTTCGCCCGGAAGAGCAGCTCCTATCCTTTCCTCAGCTACCACTAGCTTTTTCCGCACACTCCGTATGTTATTGCCTTGGACCGATCAGTCGTGGCTCAGTGTTAGAGCATTCGGGAGGCCCTGGGATTCATTCCAGCGGCAGAGAATCCTGACTGAGATTTTTCCTCAGTCATACCATGAAAAGTACCAACAAAATAGGCCCTCGTTGTCTACGTTCCAACATCCTCTCCCTTACGCTATATCCCGGTCTGTGCCCGAGATGCCTAAAGGTCTTAAAACGTTATTACCTTGGGTAAAAATACACAATATACTTTTTTTAATAAATATTTCTATCAATATCTCGATTCGTGGGCAACATTCACGGAATTTCCCACGTTTTCAAACATTCCGGCTAATGTACAGTGTCTCCGTTGCGTGGCCACCGTTCTAACCTTCTTTTATCTTAATTGCAGAGTTAACGTCTCTATTCTATACAAAGCACTTAATCCTTTACCATTGATACATAAGACAAATAAAATCACAGAAGAATACAAAGTTTGGAAATGTTAATTCTCCAAAAGCATTAGAAATTACATTTTTTGCTTATACTTTCCAATGGCATAAACGCACTAAGTGACTAACTGAATATCTTCAAAATGAGAAGACAATATATTACTTCTATTACATAATATCTTACTTATATTACTTGTTACAAATACCTACCAAAGGTGGGAGAATGGGTCTCCCTCGAATTTTGATAACTGACACATAATTTGATTTGTATAGCTGCCATGTCTTGATCTCGCCGGCACCGTTCTGCAAATCCATCTCTCACTTATCTATATAACCATTTTGCAACTCTCTTATCCTACAAAGAAAGAAAAAAAAATCACATTAGCATATATAGTACCACGTAAAAAAGCAAAATAAAGTTTTTTTTTGAATAGATACTGTACTCGAACTACAATTACAATTCACAACTTAACAAACGCTTTGAGAAGTTCTAATCTCACAGGGGGATAACGAATGTAGTACCCAAGTATTTATCTGATAAGATCATAAAACAAGTGAATTAGCCCGTCACCGGGGAAAAGACGTTCTCTTCGATTCAAAGTGAATGGGAGAAATTACTGCCATAGCACATTGCCCCCCACCCTCTTGAATATATAAACAACGTAAAATAAGGCGCGATAGCATCTGTGTTGATTGGCTTATAAAGTCTTATAAAAACGAAGAATTTCCATCCTATCGGAATAAAATGCTGTTGATATTGAAGCAAACTACCATGCTGATAATGCGATTGGTGAATTATTATGCAGTAATGGCGATAATCAACACATTATTACACACAATGCATTATTAAACAATATCTACGACTTTCCGGCTTTATTTCACTATTACTTTAAATCTGACTACCGTTTCTATGGTAACGAGGTTCTAACATATTTCTTCCAATCACGTAAGAACAGCTAACTAACTAACTCTATGGCTTATGAAACTCGCCAAGTTCATCGCCGCAGTAACAACGTTCGCCATTGGATTTTATCCTGCGCAACATCAAGCCAGTTTCCATCACGAACACCTACTTCTCGAAGATCTCTTCTAATATTGTCGTCCCAACGACGTCTCGGTCTTCCCAATGGTCTCTTTCCATTCGGCCTTCCAACCAGGATAGAATATAATTTGCGTTTTCCCCCCATCCGAGCTACATGCTCTGCCCACCTTAGTCGTCGCGATTTCATTATTTTTACGTCTGGTGAATCGTACAGTCCGTGGAGTTCATTATCCAGTCTCCTCCATTCTCCAGTCATCTCGTCGCGTTTCAGCCCATATATCTTTCTCAAAACCTTATTTTTAAATACATGTAATTTATGTTCATCTGCTAGGGTCGTACTCCAACTTTCGCAACCGTAAAGTATTACCGGCAGAATAACCGTTCTATATATTTTTAATTTCAATTTCTTTGATATTAATCGCGATGTTAGAAGTTTTTGGACTGAATAGAAACATGCGTTCCCCGATACTAAGCGATTTTTTTATTTCTTCCGTGACCTCATTTTTGCTTGTTACGTATGCTCCCAAGTATTTAAATTTGTTTACTTTCTCTATGACTTCATCCCTAATTCTTATGTTTTTATTTCCTTCATTCCCTGTGTTTAGGCTTGTTATCATGTATTTTGTTTTCTCTGTGTTTACCTGTAGACCTATCTCATAGGACACTTTTACTAAGACATCAGTGTTGCTTTGTAGTGCATCTATATCTTCCTCTATTAAATCTACATCATCCGCGTATACAAACAGTTGATTCAAACCATTCAATGATAGTCCCTTTTTGTCCCCTTTAATTTTTAAAATCGCATATTCTAATGCAAAGTTAAACAGTAGTGGTGACAAGGCATCACCTTGTTTCAATCCGTTGCGAATCTTGAAACTATCTGACATATTATTACCTATCCGTACTCTGCTTATGGGGTCGTTGAGACACATCTTCACTAGCTGAACCAATTTTTTCGGAATTCCAAATCGTATCAGATTACTGTATAACTTTCCCCTTTTGATATAATCATATGCTTTCTTAAAATCAATGAATAGCTGATGAACCGTCCCACTGTATTCCAATTTCTTCTCCAAACAGCTAAATAATTTAATCTTAGGGCACGGGTTTTATTAGTCAAGTAAGGTATATTTGAAAATGGTATGTTGATAGGACGGATAACGTTCCATGTCATACTCACTGTATTACATTTTACCATAATTACTCAAAGTCTAAAAGCCACATTGGTCACTCACGGACTAGGGCAAACGTCCCTGGAATTGGCACTGCCCAGTTATTAGCACTCCGATTTTTAATATATTAAGGCCGAAAATAATTTGGCAAGATCGATATTATTCTCGACACGTTACTTATTGTTTCTTTAATGACTGCACACAAAATTTATCATGTGTGTTATTGATCGTGGTTAAGGTGATAATTTCAAGAAAGCTTCGTGAAGTTACAAACACAACCTATCAAATTTAAGCACAGATAAGCTAAGGATACAGTACTTTCGTTTTCCTCCGTTTATCTATTGCTATAACGTAATTATTGTAGCCTTTTTCCTTCTTTAACAACCAGAAGGATGTTTAGTGGACCCTTAGGAATCACCATGATGTAAATTATTCAAACCATTTACGGTTACCACAGGATTCCAATAACAACATGGTATTTTTCCACAGTGCCCATTTATTTGGCACGAGGGGAAATAATTAGCAATTTTAAAAAATCAGATCTCTAACAGTCATTCTAACCTTTACGACAAAAATACGATCGCTTGCATTTTCACGTAGTACGTTAGTTCACAGGAACAAATATTTGGCATGGGGTTCCAACTATTGGTCATTTTGCTGTTTCGATTAAAAATAATTAATTAAAAAATGCATGTGCACTTCTATTGTTTCACAGTAAAACTAATTTCCGGAAGGACCTATGTTTAGAATTAGCCACGAACAGAAAAATAAAGCGAACTAAATCGGTTTTGTATTAAATATGCTGCACGATCTGTTTCCAAAGCGCCTAATGTGTGTTAAATAACGAAGGTTTAGAAGCCGGTAGGGACGATAAATTGAGTCATCGTATGTGTATGGTAGATAAGAAGCGATCACTCTTTGTGGGAAGGAATTAAAGTATGTAGATTTTAAAGAGATTTATTCTTAACCCTTCGTAGTCACAGTTAATTTTGTGGGACACGGTTGTCACACTGGGGTCCATAGAACCCCACTACTTTTCTTCTTTACCCATTTTTTGGTAATCTTCTTGGCAATAATTTGTTGATTTTCTTTTACTGGAATATGTTCCACTGTATATAAACAAGAAATTAACACTTTTAAATGATTTCATTAGTTTTAAAAATTTACTTTCGGAAAGAGCATAGAAATTTTTTCTTTAGCTTAAAGAATAAAAGAAGTCTCACTTTAGAATTTAGCAGATGATTTGTGATAAAAGACATGCATATCATCGTCGGAACTGCAATACCCCCTATGTGGCATTTTTTAACTTTTCATGTTTTTGCACCAGTTTATAGTTCTGTGTACTCTGCATACGGTAGAAAAATTTCATGTGAAAATAACTTCTACTTTTTGAGATATAACAACTTTAAAGTACGTAAATTGTATTGAAGTCTACTACAGAAACCGGTCTTTTGGCCTTAATGACAAATCGATGATTTGCCACATAGGGGGTATTGCAGTTCCGACGACGATATTATGTTAGAAAAAAGTACATTTGTATTACAAAAACAGTCTGAGAAAACCAATCCTATACCCTACTTTACGAACAACAGCAAAAATGTCTAATTTTTGACATAGTAAAATACATATGAATTAGTACAAGTTTTGAAAAATATTTTTTATGGAATAATTAATGCAGTGAATAAATAAAAGATGATCATATGATACTTTCAAACGATTTAAGGCCAAAATATAATCAAAATGGTCCTCAAAAACACATACAAAATTACTGAAGAAGTAGACAATTTTGTCCCATCACATTTGAATGTAAAAATATTGCGCATATAATGTAAATAAGCTCTTTAGCTTAAAAAAAAACTTTTGAAGGTTAAATGAATAAATTATTATTAACTTCCTAAACGAGCTGGTGAGCTAAGGACGAGATATACAGTTTCTGGTCAAGTGGGCTCCGAACCACTGCGTTCAATGGACCCGGTGGGATTTGAACCCGTGATCTTTTGCAGGTTCAAAACTGATCTCAATTCAGACACTGGTATCATGACAGTAAACCACAATGGGAGTCGCAAATTGGCCGCTGGCAGAGGAGCATACAAACTGTTTTTCCGTCAGTAACACAAGGACAGAAAATGGGTCGGTGTTTGCTGTTCACAACATTTTCTCTAATCTGGCTAGTTCTATGTCCTGGCACACCAAAATCTCACTTACGATCATCTTTAAGCCTCTGCGAAGTGTCGAGGTCTCTTGGAGCTCTCAACTAAACTGCATTTATCAGAGTGATCACTCTGTTCAAAATTGTGGTCAGATTTATCTCCAGTCAGCGCTCGAAATTAGCGGTGGTCCACTGGCCGTCGGCCAGTAACTAAAAAATGTCAGTGCTTTCTAAACTTCCAATATATTAATAAATGTACCTATAAGCTGTATTTAACGTTTTACCGAAGTGCTTTAATTCTGTTTTCAAAAAGCAAAAATCGTGAAAGCCCAGGATCTTAGGAACTAACATATCAGCTGATCAACACCTCAGGCGCAAGTGCCGGAGACAGGAAACATAACTCGTATGCAACGCGGATACGCAGTCTTATCACTGAATCCATATTGTGGAATTATGACGTTGCTCCGGCAGTACGCCGTAAGAACTGTACCTCTCAATTGAGAGTACAAAATTCCAATTTTGTACTTCCAAATTTTGAGAGGGAGTGGCGAACCCAAGGTTGAGTTTAGAGGGGCGGTTCTTTACTTCCCAGTTCTTGGGAGGGAACTGATTAATAGAAATAAAAACGAAGATAAAATATGAATCTCTGGGACCGTCATTGATTCTCAAAAATGAGAGTACATATAATACCTATTTTTCAGAAGCAGTAACAGACTCAGAGATTCATATTTTACCTTCGTTTTTGTTTCTATTAATCGGTTCCATCCCAAGAAATGAGAGGCAAAGAACCTCCTCTCTAAACCCAATCCTGGGTTTGCCACTGACTCTTAAAAATCGGGAGTACAAAATTGGAATTTTATATTCTCAATTCAGAGGTACAGTTTTTAGGGCGTATAGGATTACTTTTTATAGACAAAGGAGAAAGAGAAAAACGCAGCGATATTTTTCCGCACGGCACCAGACTCCCAGCAAATTCTTCCGAAGATATTTTGTGTCATAAAAACAAAGTAAGTGTGATAATTCAGACATTCGTATTTGTTAAGCATGATCTTGTTTGCTTTGACAGAATTTTTACATGGTTATAAATTTTCTTTCGCATTTGGTATTCTGGACTTCTTTCGCATAAAGTCAGGTTAAGTATTATTTTTCTTCTTCACAGTACTCTATTCCCATCACCTCACACCACTGCATGGTCTCAGACATATAGTCCCGCATTTTACTCACTCTCACACTAATTTAAGGCACTTCACACTGAAATAAATTCGTTCTCCCCGCACAAAAATTTCAAAAATCACTATACAATACCTGTCTCTAACTTAATTTTACCTATTTTTAATTCTGGATGTCCATTACCGAACTTGACCTATTACTTCCTGGGGAGGGGGAACATTCCACGTCAATTCAACACACCTTCTTTATCTCTCCATCTCAGGTTTCTTACTTGTAGCCATGGAGT